>JAFIRS010003877.1:0-110305 GCA_018342105.1 Gonioctena quinquepunctata | reverse complement strand
CCTACATTTTCTTCAATCTCATAGTGCGGACTATTCTGGTATGGCCTCATTTACAGGGTGTGCTATTTGAAAAAACTGAGAAAAAATAGATGCCGAGTTGTGGTTACCACTGTATAGGAAAAGCGCCATTCGGTAAAATTATGAATAGGATATGAAAATACACCATTTTCTTATTCCAAACTATTGATTTTGAGATATTTGGTATTGAATGAACCCATTTTGTGACATAAATCCCACCATAACTTCCGAACCATCTGGTATAAACCCATGAAACCTTATATTTTTGAGAAACACTCCTCCAAAGAAATTCAGTCGAGTGGAAATATATAGGGTCATAAAAAAAATAACTAATAAAAAACCTTTTTAAAGACAAGCTTTTATTTAGGTCGTGTACTAAAACGTATAAAATAAGTTTAAGTCATCACTGACAATGATTTAATTATTTTTTATTGAATTATTTGGTTTCAAATCTTTGTCGCGCGAAATGTTCATAAAAGTAGGTACCAATTAATTTCATTGGACAATGATTAGTTGGTAAGTAACAACTTGTCGGAGTATTACTTGTATTATAATTCGCGCGACAAGCTTTTTGATCAAAATATTTCAACAAAAAATAAGTAAATCATTGTCAGCGATGACTCAAACTTATTTTATACGTTTTAGTACACGGCTAAAATGAAAGATTGTCTTTAAAAATATTTTTTATCAGTTTTATTTTTGATTTTTAGTTAGTTCGCCTTAATCTGTTCATTTCTAATAGAGCATCGTTATTACAAGGTCTCTTCCCTGTAAGTTTTGAGATGAAAGAAATCATGCTCTCCGACCCCAAAAACTCCCACACACCAATGTTGAATAGAATCTGACCATAATCACAAATCTCGTCCGCCATCCTGAAGTCGCCATCTTGAATTTATAGATTATTACAAAAAATTCATAATCTCCGAACCTGGAAACCCCCTCATACCAATTTAGAATCGAATCGGACCAGAATCACAAAACTCGTCCTCCATCTTGAAGCCGTTATCTTGAATTTATGGATTTGGACAAAAATTTCATAATTTCCGACCCCGAAAACCCCCACATACCAATTTTGAATCGAATCGGACCATAATCACAAAACTCGTGTGCCATCTTGGAGACCCCATCTTGAATTTATGAATTCTGACAAAAAATTCATAATCTCCGACCCCGATAACCTCCACATACCAATTTTGAATCAAATCGGACCGTAATTTTGTTTTTTCTGTAACAAAAATTCCTTAATGCATTGTCACCGGAATTATGAACACCTGCCAAATTTCAAATTAAACGGACGACTAAAAGTCGGTCAAAATTCACTTGCAAGATTTGACCCTAACTAACGAACTAACAAGTAAAACTAAATAAAAGCTTGTAAAAACATAACTGGAACCGGAAACCCTGGTATGTTGGTGGTTATTTATTTATTGGAACATTGCTTTCATTCCTCTCCCACACATCGTTGATACAATGGCAAGACAAAGGTCTCAAAAAAATTAATTTAAATTTATATTTTCATTGGAATAAAAAGGATTTCAAAATTAAAATAATGTTCATAGTCGGCAATGTGTCCAAAGCAATGTTGTGCAGGTTTCACAAACAGTTCAATTCTACAAAACGACGTAAATTCAAAGAAAATAAATTTCATCTTCACTTCAATGAAAATCATTCTTGAAAAAAATATCACTAAGCAGGATGAAAGCGGATATAAAAACGCGTTTTCTAGAAAAAAAAAAAGTTAATGAAATTAACCAAAATAATTTGAGATGAGTTGGTTCGAACAACTAGATGGCACAACAGAAGGCACAATTCCGGAAATACAAGTACCTTCACACCTGCGGTTATTATTGATTAAGCAGTATGATGGCACTGACAGTTATTTTTCCCATTTCCGAATTCATTTTGAGTTTTTTCTAATGTAATTTTTCTCAAACAAAAATGTAGCAACGCTAGGAAATATATTATATTTTTTTATTCAATTCCATTTTATATTGACATTTAAGTTAATTATTCGCTTATTAACGTATAATTCCAATTGTATTTCCAGATTTGTATCTATTCTAGTTGAAACTGCATTCCTTTCTTCAACATTAACATTCTTTTTTTTTTCTCCCAATGAACTATGTCCGTATTACTGTGCAACTATATTGAATATATATGTAGAACATCATTAATATCATTATTACAAGGAACTGAAAGTATATACGTTCATATATGTTCATTGGAGGACTAGAAAAAACTCTTCAGGAATTCACGTGAAACCTATATTTTGAATAAATCATTTCCATAATTTTTTAATCACGATTCCTAAAATGCATATTATAGCCCACTGAAACCATATTGAATTATCAAAAATAACATACTAAAATCATCAGCTATACATTTTTATTCAACGTACTCTGATCAAAAACACCCCTAGAATTCCGAAAAACCTCGACAAATAACATTACACCGATTTGACTAAGTACAGCCCACTTCTCTGGATCTGTCAAGTGTAGCCTAATAGGCTCTTACTCTTCCAACGGGAATAAGTGGGCACATGCCTATTCACGATTGACTTAGCCCACTTGTGCCTATAGACCCAATATCCAATTCGGAAGTTTGGCTTCATTTCAAATGATTGTATTCGAAACAAATTTGTTAGACACTGACATAATTACATCCACGTACCAGGAAAATTAAATACACAATGCCAAACATTTCAATATTTAATTTCAGTAGAGATATAAATTTCAATGCCTAAAATAATGACATATTTAATGTGCTGAGAACTTTGGATTGATTAATGATCAAAAATCATTTGTATTGTATGTAAATCCATCTTGATTATCTACGCCAGTGAGTGAGTGAATCGATGCGATGTATTGAAATAAATTAATCAGTGTTCGTGTTCGCAATTGCCACTAAGGCAATGTATTTAACAATGACAGCTTAACTGAAAAGACCTATTTCGGTGTCAACGAGGCTACATTGGCATTAATTGCATAGACCTCAGATATGTTATGGGGAATAACATGAATTGTCTTTCCCAAACACATTCGTATGAAAACCACAATTCACCATCATTCCAAATGAAATAATCATGGTGTATAGTCAACATCAAAGTAAATCAGCAGGATGATGTGGTCATTGTCCCAATAATGAAATGAATCAGTTACGAATTGCAAGCTGAAACTTAGTGGAATGTCATGTCTTCGTAGTTCTGAAACCTTTCTTTAAGTACACTTCGACGCGAAATTAACGCATAATTACTATATATAGGCCAACCAATAGAGAAAAAGTAGAGGCTATTTTCATACTTAAATAAATATGCAAATAACCTTTACTACCTTTTGAAAGATAAGTCGTAGATGAAAACCCCGGTGTCGGCCCCAGCAAAATCGTTTGGTGGAATTTTTTTAACAAGAAATATTGTTTAAAATTACTACTTTTTTGTTTCGTCGGTAACAGAATTTGATTTTCAAATGAAGCAAGTCCGTTAGCAAGTCCGTATGTAAAATGTATGTCAGCATACTCTACATTGGTAAAGTTTACCATTTTTTAACAAATAATCACAATAATAATAAATAAAACTATTTAACTATGCGTCAAGATATTATTTTTGACATGACAGCCCAAAAAAAACATTGGAATAAACTTACTAGCCTACTTGATACTTTTTTTTCCAAAGAGTTCGCGAATCAATAAGAAGAAGATTGGATGCATCGATTAATTTAAATAAAAATATCTCGAAAACGGCTGATAGTAGCGACTTGATACATTTATGCATGACAAAGTTATGACTCCCCAAAAGAGATAAAGACCTGTAGGCGGCGCCCCCTACAATTAAGGGCCAAACTAAGATCAAATTTGAATTTCTCATATTGAAAAATCTCCAAATACCAATTTTCGTTCAAATATCGACAATATTTAAGAAAAAAATTACAAAAAACCAAAATAAAAATGAATTTTTAACACCTTGTATATCAAAAATGAAAGCCGTGCGGACCCATGCTTATATGAACTTTTCACCTCATAAATAACTGAGGAATCGTCCTGTAGAATATAAGTCACTTTATATATATATATATATATATATATATATATATATATATATATATATATATATATATATATATATATATATATATATATATATATTTCCTAGTGCGTTCTGAGTAACGCAAAATAAATTCTCTCTATATATATATATATATATATATTTATATATATATATATATATATATATAATAAAGTTGGTACATATGGGAAAAAAATTTTATTGAAATTTCTGGAAGACTCTAATGGCGGTTCGTTTGTATGTCCGTTGCGACTTATATCACGTGACGTCAGATTTGGCGGGAATTTTAAAAACGTTGTCTTTGGTGCCGAAAAATGGGTCAAGTTAACAAGATATCGAAATTTTTTACTGAGGAAATGTGTTTGGAATCCAACGAGGACCTCATGTACCAATTTCAAACCATATTGAAAAAAAAAACAAAAATACCATTTCATTCCTCCAGTCTTACTAAGAAACATTAAACATTCTTGTTTTATCTGGAAACAGCAGTAATAACCTAAATCACATACGTTTGGGTTAAAACTAATCAAATATTCGTGGAATAGACATTTTACGGGAGATTAATTATGAAAACACGATTTAGTCCTGTCACTAGGTGTAGTTATGCCCTTTATATTGAGCTTATTCAATATTCCCAACCCGTAAATAAAATTTAAACCAACTTATATTTGTAATAAAAACTTAATAATACATTATTTATCCTTGCTGAATTCAATATTGGTTAGTAAATTTGAACTTCAATGATTATATTTTTGAATTTTATAAGGCGGCTTTGAAAAAAGATTTACTTTTGTTGTAACAATAACAAATGTCACAATAACTTTTCGACAATTTTGTTGGAGTTGTCGTTCTTTATCAGTTTTCGTGTTTTTAAATTTATCAATAGAAATGGTTCCAAAACTGAGTATACAAGAAAAAATAGAAATAGTATTGCTGTATGGCGAAAATTATCATAGCACAAGAGAAGTAGCTGAAATTTTCAATGGACGGCATCCAGACCAAAATTTGCATTTTACTACGGTGGCAAAAATTTAAGGAAACTGATTCGGTTGAAATCAAATATAAGTGTTCACGTTGAGCCTGTTGTAAATAATGAAAATAATATAAACAATGTTTTACTGACAGTCACTGAGACACCAAGAGTTTCGACGAAAATTATGGCAGAAAAGCCAGAAATATCTCAAACCTCTGTTAGACGAATTTTAAAGCAAAATCACATTCACCCATACAAACCAAAATTTGTGCAGGTACTGCGAGACAGCTCGACGCTCGATTTTATTTTTGTGCACAGGGAATGTTAGAAGACCATCGTGATTTCTCAAAAAATGTGCTATTTTCTGACGAAGCAACTTATACCTCAAATGGTGTCGTCAGTTCTGAAAATTGTAGATGGTGGGCAGCTCATAATCCTAATTTTATTATTGAAGCCAAGGACCAATATAGTTTCGAACTGAATGTGTGGTGTGGAATTTTAAATGAGCAAATTGTAGGTCCCTTCTTCCTTAGGCAAAGTTTAAATGGCGAACGGTATTTGAACTTTTTACGGACCGAGATATCTACATTTATCAACAACCTACCATTACAAGAGCGGATTCGTTTATTCTTTCAGTAAGATGGGATACATTCTACAAATGAAGTGCGGGAGTGATTGAACAATGAGCAGTCGACATTCAGGTAATCCTTGGCCTGCTAGGTCTCCACACCTAACGCCGTGTGATTTATTTTTATGGGGTTACCTGAAAAGCAATGTTTATAAACAACGCCCATTTCGAAATGTAGAACATTTAGACATTTGTGTAAGGAATTGTGCAGCTCTGATCAACAGAACTATGTTGAAAAATGTTCGCCACGAAATGTTTTCCAGAACAACTCTATGTATGGAGCGCGAAGGTGGTCACGTAGAATATTGAAAATTTGTACATTGTTTATTGAGTTTTTTTTATTTTTCCACATCCACCCAAACAATACTAAATTCAATTATGATAAATAATGTATTATTAAGTTTTAATTGCAAATATTAGTTGGTTTAAATTTTATTTACGGGTTAAGAATATTGAATAAGCTCATGTGCATCAATATATAGGGCATGACTACACCTAGTGACTAAATCGTGTTTTCATAATTAATCTCCCGCAAAATGTCTATTCCAAAAATATGTTATTAGTTTTGACCCAAACTTATGTGATTTAGATAAAACAAGAATGTATAGGTAATGTTTCTTAGTAAGGGTAGAGGAATAAAATGATATTTTTGATTTTTTTCAAAATTGGTACATGGGGTCCTCGTTGGATTCCAAACACATTTTCTCAGTAAAAAATGTCGATATCTTGTCAATTTGATCCAGTTTAGTTTTCGGCACCACAGACAACTTTTTTTAGAATTTCCGCCAAATCTGAGGTCACGTGATAAAAGTCGCAACGGATTTCTCAGTTGTCAGACATGCAGGAACGAACCGCCATTACAGTTTTTCAGAAATTACAATAATAATTTTTTTCCATATGAAGCCAACTTTATGACGGACACTGTATATATATATATATATATATATATATATATATATATATATAAATATATATATATATATATGGAACCAGTAGATAGTAGGGTTTCGCAGCAAATAAAGAAGAACTCTTTAAAGGTTGTCCAAGCTTTCGGAAATTGTATTCATTATTTCCATAATTAGGAAAACTTCAAAGTTGTAAAGATTATAATTAATTTAAAAAAAATAGGTTGTATATGACTTACTTCTTTGGTGAGAATGATTATGAAAGTGTTTAAGTATAATGGTTGACACATTATGAAGGATGAACTACAGTTCAAAATAACTAATTAAGCATTGAAATTACAATTATTACAAATTTCAATTGTGAGACTATCTTGTCCCCATGTGGGCAGGAATGTCAAGTACAGGCAGTTGACATGACATCTGACAGACATGACATGAAATCACCGACATAACCTTAATCTAGACTGCTGATCCCGTGAGATGAGAATTCATCCAATTACGAAATATCAAAGAGCTTTTAGAGTATGCGCATTTTGTGTCTGTGACGATTCAAAATCACATAATGGCTCCTCGTTAGATGTCAATGTCTGAAATGACATTATTTGTGTATTCTGCGCTTTGCGCAGACACGTTCACGTAAATTCTATTTGGATAAATTTTTCTAGTGGTGGGGATATGACCTCTAGCGGTCTAGATTAAGGTTTTGTCGGTGCATGAGATTGATAGCAGTGGTGCCAATTGTGCACTATAGCCAACATAATTTTGTTCGAGTAAAGATTAGAAAAATTCTGAAAATAAAAAGTTATATCTGCTTAGTCAAATTACATCTAATTGTAATGAATAATTCTAATATATTAAGGCCCGGTATTTTCACCTCCGGTTTTACTAGGAATAAATTAACCTGTGGTTAGAATATGCCTTTGTTTTAACGTTTATTGATAACTGAAGCACATTCTAACAATTGGTCAATTTATTTCTAGTATAACCGGAGGTGAAAATACCTGGACTTACAATTATAAATACTTAACTAAATTTCATCAAACAATTTTGGAAAAAAGGCTCCTTGACGAAATGATAGAAATAACGAAACACGAAGAAAAATGTGTGAATAAAAGATCGGCCATCGACAACCTCAACACTTCATATTTCAAGCTGATAGGGAAGATCAAACATACATTGTAAATTGTAGTCAGGAGGCATGGGGTTCATTTTCACTTTTTATTCTAGTTTCTTCGTCGGTTTCTTTGAATGGGAAATAATTAAAAAAACCTGGGTAGATATCAAACACGAGTGGCGATTGCCAACAGTTCAGTTTGTTGAATAACTTTTTATCCAACGTCAATAGATAGGAATAAACAGATAGCAATCATCTCAGTGAAATGTATTCCTATCTAGTGACGTTGGATAAAAAGTTATTCAACCACAACCATACAATTAATTTTTCCTAATTTTTATTCGAACACAATTATATTGGCAACAGTGCACAATTGGTACCACTACTATCAATCTCATGTCATGTCAACTATCTCTCAGATGTCATGTCAACTGCCTGTCAGAAGTTACCTAACCTGTACTCGAACTTTCTGCCCACATGGCGACAAGATAGTCTCCACAATTAGAATTTGTAATAATTGTAATTTTAATGCTAAACTATTCATTTTAAACTGTAGTGTATCATCGTTCATCCGTCATAATGTGTCAACCATTATACTTTAACACCTTCATAATCATTCTCACCAAAGATGTAAGTTATATTCAACCTAATTTTTTATACAAAACTAATTCTAATCTTTACAACTTTGTAGTTTCCCTGATGATGAAAATAATGAATACAATTTCCGAAAGCTTGGACAACCTTTAAAGAGTTCTCTTTATTTGCTGCGAAACCCCACTATATACTGGTTCCATCCGTAACTATTGGGAATTGAAAATTAGATGCCAGCGCCAGAGTGGCGGAAATTCAAACCAGACATACGTACATTGTCTGTCTGTTTTCTCAGAGGTTATACACTTGTTTTTGGAGTTTTTCTTAAAATATTTCCATTTGGTATTATTTTCCAGTTTTTTTTGTGTAGTGTTATTCATTTCAAGACTCTAGTGAAGTGGTGTATTTAAATCTTACGACAATATCATTTGCGAAAACTCACTTTGAAGGAGACAAAGTAATTTGCTTGCAAAAAAAATATTTTCAAAATTTCTGAACAGCTTAGTGAAGTCATCGGGAATTATTGTTATGAATTATTTTGAAGAAATGTTAAACATTATTTGTGAATGTTTGAATTGAAAATAAAACTAACCAAAACAGTTTTTTTTATTTCATCTAAAACAAACAAGATGGTTTGAATTTTTTTTAACCACCTAGTATATCGCAACGAAATTTGGAGGGCTTGAATAGGAGATAAAAACCTCCTTTTTCATGAAAAAATCACAGCTAAAAGTTTTAAAATGGCGGTTGAGCGCCATCTTCAATAATTGTTTTAAATAGAGCACCCCGTATTTTATTCTATTTTCGAAATCTGCTCATAATTCTCAACAGTTTTCTCCAATACACTTCACTCCTAAATTCAATTGTTTCCGAAATATTATCGTTTGAAAAGTGACATTCAGGTTTAAAATGAAGTATGGATTTTGGTCACTTCCGGTAAAACATTCTGCTAACTAAACGTTGTTATTAATTTGTAGTTGAATCTCTTAATGAATTTGACTGATAAGAGGCGTAAAGAGAGTTTATTAAGGATAAACACTACCGCTTACCGGAAAATCTCGAAGCCTACGAATGTGTTCTGTAAATTCACAATCAAAACAGTTAGCTAAAAAATTATAATTTATTTTTGAATAACACTTTTATTTAACCTCAACAATTATTTCATCAAGTGTGCAATGTGACCCCCTCCTAAATCTTGACAATAAAGTGCTCTATTATAAATAGCTTCTCTCACGTTGATGAAAGTCTGTTAATCTATTTGTTCATATGTATCTATTATTCTGCGTTCCAACTCTTCTATTGTTTGGGATTCAGTGGCGTATGTTTTTGACTTCAGATACCCCCAAAGGAAAAAATCCAGAGGTGTAAGATCCGGAGATCTTGGTGGCCATTCTGTACTTCCCCTGCGACCTATCCATCGCCCAGGAAAGTTTGTATCGAGGAACTCTCTAGCCATGCGATCGAAATGGGGAGGTGCCCCATCCTGCTGAAATATGATTCCACGATATTCAAACTTCTCCTGATTGTTTAGTACAATTTGTCTTATTCGAGATTCAATTTCAGTTTCTAAAATATTTCTGTAAAGAACTTCTGTAAGATTGCCTCTGATGAAAATCGGTCCAACAACGCGATTGCCCAAAATCCCTGCCCCAGTTAGCAGTTCAGGTTGACAGTAAACAAGATGTTACCGCGACAACGATTTTTTCCAATGCAAATTTGATTGAAAGCAACATTAGTGTTTTTGGTTGGGTTTGAAATGACCAAAATGTCACTTTTCAAACGTTAATATTTCGAAAACAATTGAATTTAGGAGTAAAGTGTATTGGAGAAAACTGTTCAGAATTATGAGCAGATTTAGAGAATGGAATGATATACGGGGTGTTCTATTTAAAAAAAGTTATTGAAGGTGGCGCTCAGCTGCCATTTTGGAACTTTTAGCTGTGATTTTTGTTAGAAGTTATCATACAGATTAGTACTCTCTATCATATAACTATATAACCCTGTATTTATCAATATTGTTGAAGTTACTCATGTCATGTTGATGTCAAGTTATTATATTCCGTTATTATCTACATTATATTTCCAACTAAACGTGGCCTTGTCTCTACCTTCCTGCGTATAATATTAACAATTTTTTCATGAAGAAGTAGGTTTTTATCTCCTATTTGAGCCCTTCAAATTTCGTTGCGATATACCCGGTGGTTCAAAAATTAGTAGGGGGGGGGGACGGACTTTAGACGAATACTGTATAGTCACTCTTTTTCCATAATGTATGAATAATCTTCGGTATGTCAAATAATATATCTTTTTTCACTTCTTAACTATCTTTTATTCCTTCTCAACTCTCTTTTTCACTTTTTTCTTGGCCACACTTGATACAGGAACATTTTGGGAAGGAACTGTATTATTCTTCAAGGTCCCAAGAGCTCGTCGTCTATAGACTCACTCAATCCTAGATTTGTCTGCACCAGTACGATACATTCATTTTCTCACGGAAAATGATAAAAACTTATTCCATACAACGGGATCGTTTTGCCTAAGAGTCACATTTAGGTACACAACAATAATGATTTGAACTAGAATCGCTCATTTCTTCACTCGAGGACGTACAATAGTCAACAGAATATTCACCAGGTAAACCAGAATTTCATTGAATGTCAATGATCACAAGAGATTCGACAAGTATTAAGTGTATGATTGCTAAAATCATATAAATATTAATGTTTGGAAAAGTAAACAATGTGTCCTTATCACCTAGATATACACATAAAGTCTCTCTTTTTTCCATACTGTATGAATAATTTTCGGTATGATGAATAATATCTCTTTTTTATCTTCTCAACTATATTTTCTTTCCTCTCAAGTCTCTTTGAAGGTTCTTTTTTACTTCTTCTCTTGGCCACAGACGATACAGGAAGATTTTGGGAAGGAACTGTATTATTCTTCAAGATCCCAAGAGCTCGTCTGTTTATAGACTCGCTCAATCCTAGATTAGTCTGCACCAGAACGTTACGTTCATTTTCTCACGGAAAATGATGAAAACTCATTCCAGTACCACGGTATCGTTTTGTCAAGAGTAACATTGAGGTACACAACAAATATGATTTGAACTTGAATCACTAATTTTTTCACTCGAGGACGTACGATAGTCAACAGAACATTCACCAGGTAAACAAGAATTGCATTAAATATCAACAATCACAAGAGATTCGACAAGTTTTAGGTATACAATGGCTAAAATCATATGAAAATTAATGTTTCAAAAAGTAAATAATGTACTTATGTAAAGTTTCAAAAATCGACACCAGAGGGAGTATCCGTTATCTTGAATTCCCAATAGTCAGCAACGACTACCCTTTCACTCTCTCTCTCTCTCTCTCTCTCTCTCTCTCTCTATATATATATATATATATATATATATATATATATATATATACATGAGGTTCTTTCTTTCGTTTTAGTTGACATTATTTCTCACAGTATTCGACAAAAACAGCTAACAAACGAACAAGTTTCATGTAAGGTTGATTGATAAACGTCGGCAATTTGTCTGCAGTGAATTGAGCATGCGAGTATGTGAACGAGGTTGGCATTGAAGAATTCACATCATATATTGTAATCAATGTCATCTTTTTTTATAATTTAGTTAAATTGATTTGAGTTTTCTCATAGTAGTACAGAACCTACATGTGTAACCGCTTTTCCAGTTAATCTATTGAAAAGAATTGCAAAAGACGACTGTGATGATGGGAAATGCAGTCACTAGTCCTGTGTTTGATTTTAAGTGAAAAATGCTGAACCACCTGATTTTGTCCATAATTTTGCTTTCATATTGACGTCATGATTCAAGTGCAATGATTTGATGTCCAATTGGGCGTTAAATTGTAAGTAAACCAATTTTTTGTCGTTTAAACATTTTGTCAAAAGTTTCGCATAGATGAATACGTTCTACATTTTTTCCGCCACCAGAATGAGAAATATTTCTTTGGTTACTCAGTTAATCACCTTCAAAACTCTGAACCATGGGAAACATTTCGGAAATCGATTATCCGTTTGGGAAGTAAAGGTTCTAGCTTCGATTGGATATATTTCTTCCAAAATTCGATTTAATTTTTTACATTATTTCATTTATATGGCACGTTCGCACCACTAAAGAACATTCCATTTTTTATTCTCTCTGTATACTATAGTGGAACTTTCTCATTATGAATGATCAGTGATGTTAGAGACTTTTGAAGAAATTGAGTATATTTTCAAATACTTAGGGGATCAGAATACATGGTCAATTATTCATTGCCATTAACTTGGTTGAAACAAAAAAAAAATTTTGCTGAAGTCGCGAACTAGAAATACCTTTGTGTTTTTTTGGGTCTCCAACAATAAGCATCTCGACACGGCGCGGCGCCTCGTATGAACTTCCATGACACAAATATGCAATCTTAAGGTTGATACTTCAATCGAATGCAAGATCGATATACAATAAAGAACCTTCTTTCGGTGACAATTGGTCTTTCATAATATTTACCCTCGGAAACAAATGAAATACCATAAATACCACATTGGCAGTACCGCTTTCACTCCATTATTCACAAATTGTTAACACCAAACGAGTAGACCTTGACCACGGTCTGTATTGAGGTCTTTTTTGTTCCTGCTCTCGACAAAATATTGAGTGGGTACACTCTCCGATAATATTCTAATTGTTTTTATATACACATATCCTGCTTATTGTGCGACAATCATATTTATGTGATCGTCAAACTCTTTGCAATCAGAGTATTATCAAAATTATTCAAATTATACGGAAAAAGAAGAGGGGGGAAGGACAGTTTGAAAGAGTTGAAGATGAAACAGATTAGATGAATGAACGACATGAAGATAATGAGATCATGTAAGAAGAAATAAATTAAGAAAGCAATAAAATTAATGCACTACCAGCAACAGGAAAAGGTTCCCGAAATAGAATGCCTATAAGGAAACTGAAAATTCATTTCTACTGATACACGAGAAAAAATAACGGAACATCAAAATACTTGTTAGATATATGCATATTCAAAATATTTTTGAGAGAAACAGTGTGAAGGAACTCAAGAAACTAATTTTGGTAAAATAACATTTTCGTATGATAGAATATCAAAATCGTTGAAAATACTTGGTGAAGGCTCCAGAGAATATGAATGGGGATAATAAATCAGTGGGGAGGTGCTAGCAAAACGTGTGTAAAACACCACTTGAATTCATTCATTATGATAAAAGTAGATGAGCAACATGTGCTCTTTCCGGAAGGTAATAGGAAATTACTGGAAACATTTTTTCACCACTCGTGTTTGCTATCTACCCAGGTTTTTTTAATTATTTCCCATTCAAACAAACCGACGAAGGAACTATAATAAAAAGTGAAAATGCTTCTGACTACGAGTTATAATGTATGTTTGATCTTCCCTAGCAGGTCGAAATATGTTAAAGTTAAGGTTGTCGATGATTTTTCTTCATGTTTCGTTATTTCTATCATTTCGTTGAGGAGCCTTTTTTCAAAATTGTTTGTTGACCTGTTTAGTTAAGTATTTATAACTGTTATTATATAAGCAATAAAAATACATGAATTTCAAGTATATATTGTCGAAAATTCTGCATAAACCAGTATAAACAAAAACCTTTTGTAGTGCAGGAGGACTTTACCCGATAGAAGAGTACAAGGCCAAACTACAACTGTTTCACCATTTCTCTTCTCTTTCTGCTGAATACACGTCTCATGATTTTAGATGTTTTTTATTTTATTCATGCCTCAATAATATATAATGCAACGAGCATTCAATGATAGCTATTATGACACGTGTATGACTGATTTGTTTGATAATATGAACAGGATGTTCGAAAAATCAGATGGGGAATCATCTGTGACTCAAAGATATTCGCGAATATACACGCTACTTGCTCAAAAACAGGTATTCACCAAATATCTTCAAAAATAGATTTGGCGGATAAATATCAAAGTATACTCTACCCAAAATATCTGTATATGACCAGATTATATATCGCTATTACAAACATACCTACACTTGAAAAAACTACGTTTTTCTACGTTTTTTCGAATTGCTTCTAAGGAAGTGTTTCCGAAACGGTTGGACATCATTTTTCAATTTGGCAGTGACTTGGACGTCATCTGACAGTGACTGAATTATTTTTATAGGTTTGGTATAAATAAATGCCTACTTCTTTTATAGCAAGTAGCATGTATATTCGCTTCTTACTTCTCAACTCACTTCTTAACATTCTAACACGCATAACTTTGTACTGGGTCATCCGATTTAGATGATTCCTTTTGTATTGTATAGGGTATGCTTAAAATTGGGTTCCATTTGAATTTGAAAAATTACACCCCTGGGTAGAAAAATAGGGGATGATTTATAATTTTAAAATAAAAGAGTCATTGAAATTAGTATTTGGGCTCTTCTTCACAAATAAAGATAAATGTTTTCAGGGTTTTAGAAAATTCAACCCTAAAGGGGTGAAATGAGGGTTGAAAGTCTGTATGGTAAGTTTTAAAGTTAGAATCATGAAAATTGGTATTTAGGAGTCTCTGTTACAAATAAAAAATATGTGTTTCGGTGTCTTTGGAAATGGATAAAGGGGTAAAATGGGGGTTATTGAAATGGAAGTTTGTATAGGAATTCCGTTAGTTTTCAAGTTGGGATCATAGAAATGGTATTTGAAGTCTTTGTTCAAATAGAAGAAATATATATTTGAGAGTTTTAGAATTCAACCCCTAAAGGGGTGAAAAGGGGGGTGAAAGTTTGTGTGGGGTTCCGTTAGTTTTCAGGGTATGGTGAATCTACAAAATTGTGTGTGGATTATAGGAAACTGAATGACGTCACAAAGAAGGGCCTTTGGTCCTAATATCCTGGCGACCTTCGAGAGATTGATGGGGCTGATATTGCGTGGACTCACCTGGATGGAAATAAATTTCAAAGAACATCTGGTCAACCTACGTGTTGGACCTTATTCCAGAAGCGAGTGGATTTCTTGGGCCATAGAGTCTCGGCAGAAAAATTAAAAAGCGAAAGTACAGGCTATTACAAACTAACCGAAACCAAAAGATAAGCATGGAGTGAGGAACTTAGCTCCCTGGGCCTGTGTACCTTTTACCAGCGTTTTGTGGAAGGATTTGTGGACATCGCAGCTCCCCTACACAACTTGACAGGAGACCGAGTCAACTCCCATTGCTCTATCGAATCTGACTTTTCGCGAGTTGATGGCAGCGCTTGCTTCGAATCCAATCTTAGCATACCCATGGCAAAAAGGCCTATTGATACTGGATACATATGCGAGCAATATCGGACTTGGAGGAACAGTGGTAACACAGGTGCAAGATGGTCAGGAAAAAGTCATCGGATACTACAGCAGGGTGATGTCTTAGCCCGAAGGGTGTCATCGGGTACGAACTTCGAGTGATAGTCAGGAAAAATATCTATAAGGAAGGAAGTTTATCATTAGGACCGATCATGTGGCCCTGAAGTGGCTACTGGGAATGGAAATCGCAGGACAAACAGCTAGATGGAGAAAAAAGCTAAACTAGTACCATTTCAAAATCAAATATCAGGACTACTACATAGAAACATGGATGCTTTATCTAGAGGCATGTAAGCTGGTCAGCGTATTAGATGCCATGAAGGCGTCGCCGATATTAGACGCACGAGACTGTTAACTGGAGACGAATGGACTACCTGAGACAGGATCAGGTAATCGATTCAAATATTGGAGACTTTCGACATTGCAAAGATGACGGAACTAGCAGACCCTCCGGAAAATATATTTTGTACAGAGATCCCATCTTCGAGGCAATGTGGGCCCAATGGGATTCGGTTCTTGAGAAAAATGGACTAGTAAAATGAGTATGGGAACCAGTTGATGGGAGATCGTCAATTTCTCAATAGGTTTTTCCTGGGAAGAGGATGAATGCACTATTTAAGAAAATCCATGAAAGAAAATCAGGAGGAAATCTGGGAATTAATGAGACTTTGAAGATGATCAGGCAGAGGTTCTACTGGTTTCAATGTCAAGACGATGTGGAAAGATGTCATAAAACAATGTTTGGGGGTCAAATGAAGAAATACATATGATATATGATTGCTCAAACTACGAGCCTTTGTTGTTAATGAATGAGTAATTGCAATCGTGTTAAATGGCGATACTGGGTAATCATTCAGTATTCTGTGCATACTTTTCTTTTTTCTTTTTTTTTCTTCCCTCCTGAACGAACAATCGAATATTTTTAATAAAAAGACGGGCCCGGTTTCGTAACAATAAATGTAGTTAACATGGTTACTAAAATCATCTATTGGATATAAGAAATTAAGGACAACCATAGAAGAGGGAAACATTCTCAATTGAATATTTGAAGAAATATTTTCCAATTTACAGAAACATATTTATTTTCGATTTGTTTGAAAATATGAACAGGACGTTCGAAAGATCAGATGTGAAATCATCTGCGACTGAAAGATAAATTGAGAATGTTTCCCTTTTCAATATTTCTTTTCAATATCCAATTGACAATGTTTGCCAGTTCAACGATGGAAGGAGTTTGTTTTCAGGTCGCCGATGACTGCTCATCTGATTTTATGAACATCCTGTTCATAATTTCAAAGAAATCAGAAAATTCGACATACCTAACTGATATTTCAAAATAGTTCTTCATTTCTCTACATATCATACTGAATTCAACACATGGATCATCCGATTTCCAAATTATGTCACATCACATCAATCTCCAATTTCAGTAATCCTTAACATCGTTACGCAAGTCTTCAAATGAAAGATAAGCTTTTTCTCGTGCTCTGGAGTTTAATTGGCTTAAAGCTCCATCCATGGCTTCCCAGATTCATCCTTTTCCACAAAAGTCGGAAATAATTGAGTTGTTTCACGAACACAATTATACCCGTTCCAAGTAACAGAATCCTGTTTCAATCAATAAGGGTAGCCAAGAGAAATAATATCATAGCTGTAGATATTGGTTTGTGTCACATTATTTGCTGGAAAATGACAATTTCGCCAATATCAATAATAGCTGAATGGATTATTTGATAAAAATGTAAATATCTTCTCTATCTTGTTTTTTTTGCATATGAACATGCATATTCAAGTACTCACAAAAGTTATTTGGAAACATCGATTTGTATGTTGAAAATTAGCTGGTTATAGTCCTCATACCCTAAGAATATCCTCAATTTCATATTTATATACAAATATCCAATTTTACGTAGTCTATAGATGAACTGGAAACGGTATTTTGCAAGCAATTGTAACGAAACTTTCGAAAATATATGAGGCAAAATCGGCCACGTAATTTCAAAAAATGTGTGATTTGCACAGTGAATATTCTGTGCTTTATTTTATTAACTGTGAAAAAGGATGGTATTGATGATGAAGTAGTTTTACTATTATGACCGCAACGTATATACATAACAAATACGTATTCAAAACCTTTTTCAAATTTTTCACAACGATCCCGCAAATGAAATAGATATTTTGACCAGGGACAAGTTTGAAGTATTTTGCGATCTTATAGATACAGGACATGAAGACACTAGAATGTGATGTGCCTCGGTGGGGCTGGGTGTCAACCATTCGAAAACCACAATAGCACCTTTTACAAAAAGGACTTGGCTCCAAAATATATCCGCCCGAAATGGAGTAAACCTTGGATGGATACAAGAGGTCTGAAACCCATCAATGCTGCGGTGGATGTATACCTAGACTTACATGCATACCATGAGCAATGATATCGACTTGTATTGCAATGTGGTTACATTTAGCTGCTATTTTCATATGATGTATTCGATTTTCTGCACACTATTCGTCTATAAAGTACAGCTACTCGCGGACAGATAGCGTCAGTAGTGATACTTTAGCGTTTGTTAGTTGATGTACCTACAACAGCATGCTGTTTTCTAAAAATTTGTAAAATTAGTTCGTAGATCATTATGAGTCTTCGAGAATTGAAAAACAAATTGTGAAAAGTATGCATGAAGTTGTTGAAATTGTTTAAAATTTTTGCTGAATATATAGTTTTTGTTTGTTGCTATCTCAACAATATTGCATCTACTGCAAAATAACATTTTTTGTCTTCGTTCCATTTTAGCTACATTATGTGTTTGGGTGTGAACTTTGGATTCAATTTTTTTTATTCAGCTGCGTACTGGGAAAACTTTCAGGAGCTCAGTAACGAAGAATTTGATGATATCCTACCAGTATATTTTTTTATTGAATTCTAAAAATTTTGACTTTTTTTTTCAACATTTTGAGATTTTTTCTCAAAATGTTGACTTTTATTGTCAAAATTTTGAAAAAATCTTAAAATTTTGAGAATAAAAGTCAACATTTTGGGAAAAAATCTTAAAATTTTGAGAAAAAAGTCAAAATTTTGAGAATAAAAAAGTTTAAAATTTTGAGAAAAAAGTCAAAATTTTGAGAAAAAATCTCAAAATTTTGAGAATAAAAGTCAAAATTTTGAGAAAAAAAAATTAAAATTTTGAGAATAAAAGTCAAAATTTTGAGAAAAATTTCAACATTTTGAGAAATAAAAAGTCAAAGTTTTGAGATTTCAATAAAAAAATACTGGTAGGATGGCGCCAATACGCCGTCGTAGGAAGGAGATAATTTACCTATATATTTTCTAAATCAAGTCAAAGAAAGTGTTATGTAACTGAAAACATAGAGTAGAAAAACATAGTAAGGAAAAGAAAATCGGTGCAACTGAATGACGATCAGATAGCTACTATTTCATAAAAAAGAAAAACAGGAAGCCAGTATTACGGAGCTTGAGAGTTCTCATGATTTCATCGACTATTTTTTCTGAAGAGCTTCAACAAGACTAAGTGATATCCTGTGCAGAAAAACCTGAGAGACCTCCTTTTTTTTCACGAAAATCGATATGAAACAGCATCTTGGCGTATAATCTATACATACAGTGCGGTTCATAGGTATGGAATAAATTCATTTTTAACGTTATTATATATTTGTTTAAAAAAACCTGAAACAGGTCAATTTCTATTGCCAATTTGACAATTTACAGTATGAAAATATTACCCTCTTCTTGCACCTCCTCTGAATTATTAGCTACCCCTCAAAAATTTTAAATGAGAAAGTTGGTCGTAGTTGTTCGAAAGGGATTTCTATTCTCTGTTGAGCAATATTAAGTTTTTCAAATTTGGTGCAATCATAACAGAAAATTAATTTTGAAAATGTAAAATTTTGATACTTTACGTAGAATGAACGAAATAATGTCACATAATATTCAGGAAGTATTTTTCAATTTATTTTACAATTGAATTAAATGTTCAAAATAACCACCATTCACTTCTTGACAATAAGCAAGTCGATCTTGGAATTTTCGCACAACATTTTGTAGGACCTCAAGGGTTATGTTGTTATTTTCTTTCGTTATCCTAAATCTGCAATATTGTCTGGTCTATTGAAATATACTTTTGATTTTCAATAACCCCATAAGGAGTAATCGAGAGGAGTCAAATCGGGGGGTTTAGGTGGCCATTCAATCGTTCCACGTCTTCCAATCCACCTATTAAGAAAAACTTCGTTCAAACAATCTCTAACAATGAATTTGTAATGCGGTGGAGCTCCGTCTTGTTGGTACCAAATTGATCTATCTATTGCATTTGGATCATTAACATCAGGAAAAAGTCTTTTTAATGTAGGCTGTAAAAAGTCCATGAAAACATCTAGATAAACCTCACCATTAACTGTGCCTTCAAAAAAATAAGGGCCCATAATTTTGTTCTTAATGATACCAGCCCAAATGTTAACTTTTTTAGGATATTCTGTGTGAGCCTCACACATCCAATGTGGATTTTCTCTGCTCCAATATCTACAGTTTTTTCTATTAACCGTTCCATTTAAATGAAAAGTAGCTTCATCAGAAAAAACAATTTTGTTTATGAACTGCAAATCTGCTTTCATTCTGTCCATCATCAGTTCACAGAATTGTTGCCTTCTACCTCATTTAACTCCTGAACCAACTAAGCTTTATAAGGATGGTATTTTTCTTTATGTAAAGCTCTCAATATGATCATTTGCCGCCGACAATGATGGTGGCAACTTATCTACTTGTCATATGCGGATTTTCCTCAATCGCTAACAGTACATCTAACTTTTTTTCCTCATCCAATTTAACATTTCGACCTGGTTTTTGAATAGTTTTCACATGTTCAGTTTCACGAAATTTTGTTTCTATTTGGCTAACTGTAGACTGTGAGACGTGTTGGCCAGGGTAATAATTATTAAACATTTCATAAACTTCCTTTCGAGTTCTTGTTTTTTTACCGCATCCAATCATAATTAAAATGTCTATTCTTTGAGTTTCGGATAAATGAGCCATAGTTAAATCAAATACACACACAACTATTTTTCAATACACTGACGTGTGTCAGCAACTTATAAATATCAAAATAACAGTAGTGAATAATAATAATAATAATTTTTTGGTGTCTTGAACGACTTTTTCCTGACGTTTAGCAAAACAGATAAGAAAATTATTCCTTATGGGGTTATTCAAAATCAAAAGTATATTTCAATAGACCAGACAATATTGCAGATTCAAAAGTTAGGATAACGGAAGAAAATAACAACATAACCCTTGAGGTCCTACAAAATGTTGTACGAGAATTCCTAAACATTATGTTGTAGTGATTCTGCTTAGTCATAATCATTTAGACAAAGAAATAACCATTCTCAAGTTCTAACACCTGCACCAGTAATTTTTAAAAGGAAGACATAATTCTCTCAGATTGTTCATTTAATGACCCATTACGGCTGAAGAGTAACTCGTTGCCGCGATAAATATCATAGGAGACATTCTCGTTTGGTAATAAAATTCAGTGTTAATGGACCCGTCCTGTCTAGGGCGAGATATTCCCACATTCCAACCGCACAAAAAACAGACTATAAATACCTCATTTGATGGCGGTCTATGGGAAATATTCTTATGCGCTGGAATTTAATGAGTTTACATAAAAGTCACGCATTAATTTACTGAAATAACCCAACCAAGCGGGAGGAATCGAGACTATATATATAGAAACTGAAAACCGAGAGAATATAGAAAGAGTTATAATTCGACGTGCTCAGGTCAACTTGTCTCCATGTACGCGAGCATTTAATTAACAATCTTTATTTCAAGTACAATTAAATTCAAGTCTGATGTAAGTGATGTATCACTTACGAGAAATTCAAGAAAATTCAAAATGAAGCTAAATCGATTGCATCATAAATCTCTACCTTAGTGCGAATTAAGTTTTTGGTTCAACGAGAAATCCACAATATCAAATTGGCTCGACAAATACAATAACTACCGGGTCATCATCTGTTTATTAGTGCTTCCATAAACTTTGCATATTTTCAAAGCCAATTTCATAAATTCTATTCCTAGTCTAGGAAAAGTAGCTAAATAAAGTCAAAACCCGAAAGTAAAATAATAAAACCCTAATAACCCAAACTAATGAAGGCGCGAATAAAAATTATAAATTCTATTCGAAAAATCAATTGTTAAAAATAAGTGCAAGTGATTTACCTGAGAATTATGTAAGTACGTTTGAAAGATCATGTTTGGAAGGTCAATTCTCCTAGTACCTTATTCCTAAATATTTTGGTTACTATGATATACAGGGTATGTGTTAGTCCTTAGTCGAAAGTAAGAAAGGATAAAAATGAAGAGAAATATTAATATTAGTGAATACCCTTATGTAGACCAAAACTTGACATACTATCATCTTCTATAATTGTTTATTAGCGAAATAGCCTATTTGGTTTTAATTGGTTATGTTATATGATTGTGCATGTATTTCAAGATTAGATTAATTATATTCATTTTATTTACTCTGTCCCTTGCATTATTTCCTGTGAATTCAAATAATAGTGGGTCTGTAAATCTGAATGATAAATGAACAACCCACGCTCAACTATCTCTCAGGGCAGAGGAAGTCTAAAGCCGCTCTTAGATCTTTTTCTATGTTATTCGAAGATCTCTTTGATTAACAACTCCCTGGGCGATTAAGATCTCCCTTTCAATACATACTTGGGGTAATTATTAAAACCACCGACCATCTTCCCATTTGGTAGACGGTTAGGTACTTTATTAATTAACATCTCGAGTGTGGAGCAACCCATAACAATTGGTGGACAGGTGTGTGATTTTTCATATAAGTCCACCCCGTGCGCCCATGACATATTGGTGTCAGGTGTGGGGTTCATTTACAGAAAAATAACGTTTATATGTTGATTTTCGCAAGAGATGTCAAATGACAATTGATGTCAGGTGTCAAGGTTCATTTACAGAAAAATATATAACGCTATATGTTATTCTCGCAAAGGATGTCAAACTCAAAATTATCCAATGCAAATAAGAATGAAAATTCAGTAAAACATTGTTTGTCTTGTTAAATACTATCAGAAACTGTGTGGATCAAGCAGCCACCACATTTTGTATAATAATTTGATTTAAATTAACTCTTATATAGGGTTTTTCACAAAAAGTAAAATTTAAAGTTAGGGGTGAAAATAACTTGAAAAATAAGGAAATTTTCTCTTTGAAGTGGAAAATAAAGTATATATAGCGTTTTGCAGACTTACTCTTGAATTCACGTGGAAATAGTTGAAAAAATTTTGAAAGAAGTAAACAATTTTTATCATGACTCCCCCACCGACGGTATCTACTTCGACAGCTCCCCCGATTGTGCAGGTTTTACCTATTCAGGAACCTACTATAGCTATTACTTTGGACAATGTTCCTTATTATAATGGTCAATCGAAAATCACCGACTTCATCAGAATTATTGAAGATACTGCCGCGCTTGCAAACTGGACAGATTTACAAATTGTATCGATAGTACGTTTGAAATTGCGAGGAATAGCCAAACAATTAATAGACGCGGACAGCCAATTAAGAACCACTGTCGTATGGAATGACTTGAAGAAGGGCTTGCAGGAACAATTTGGCCTAACTAAAATACCGGGGCAGGACAAAGAGAATTATTAGAATGCAGACAGCGTAGGTCAGAAACATGCCGTCAGTATTTAGCACGCTTGAAGGTTTCGCAGCTAAAATTTTAGTATTAACAGGGACCGATTTAGATAGAATATTGTTGCAACGACATGAACAAGACATCATTACACAGTTCGCAATGGGATTGTTTGACCCCATTAGAAAACGTATCTTATCCGCTAGTCCAGGAACGCTGAAGGAAGCGATTGACTTAGCCGATAAAGAAGAATTAATTGAAAACCTTACCAAACCAACGGACAGAAATTTCAGGAATATAATTGCGAATGAGCCAGCAACAAATGTACCTATATGTCAGTATTGCCGTTACAGAGGACATGAAGCTCGAAATTGTAAAATGAAAAATCGGATCTGCTATCGTTGTAACGAACAAGGACACTTGGCTAATAATTGTCGAAATAAAACAAGTCCCAGAAATGTTGATAGAAGACATTTAAATGGCAATACGGTTCGCAATTCACCTCCGTTGGGAACCGCAAACAGCCAATAGTAAGTCAAAATTCAACATATAGGAGGCCGACGCAAACGATACTTACTTATACAACAGGAGAGGCCCAGAGAAATGTTATAGTTTTAGAAATTAATGGAATTTTTCGCACCATTCTTTTAGACACTGGCGCCGAAGTATCGTTGGCCCACATTAGTATCACACGTGGTATGAAAATTAAATATGAAGAAAAGTTTCAACTTCGCGACGTACAGGGACATTCTATTCCTTATATAGGAACAGTTATTCTACCCATCAGATTGAACGATAGAAAAGTAATTGACCACGAATTTATTCTTATTGAAACTGACCATTTGAGTACTGAATTGATATTAGGGTTAGACTTTCTGCAGAAATATCAAGTAAAATTAGATTGGCGAGCGAATAGAATGTATTTGATGGAGGAGATTATTGAACTTCATCACGAGCCAAACGTATTTATCATACTGAAAATGGTATGGATAACTTTGGATAGAAAAATTGCGAATATGGAAAGAACTTTCAAGGAAACAATTGACAGTATGAATCGAGACTGTCCGAATTAATCATCACAATGGAACAATTGGAAGGAAGAAATTTTGACGAAAAGCTAAATTTTTCTAGGGAGTGCACACCCAGAATGAATGGCCAAATAATCGAAAATGGATTTCCATACCAGGACTTGAGACCGATCACCTCAAGTGGAAATTTAGTGGATAATTCAAAATCAGCTCATTTACAAGATGATAATACTGTCAAGAAAAATAGAGAACTGGAGAAAAGAAGAAAAATATTCGTAACAAAACGCGTAGAAAAGGAACAATGAAAAGCAGAAAAGAAAAATTTCCACAGCTAGAAACAGAGCAGGAAATTATTTTAGGAATTGAAGGGTTGAGTAATGCTAAACCCAGAGCATCCTGTATATTGGAAAAAAATTAAATTGCAAGATAGTGCTAGGATTTTGAACGACATTCGAGGTGAAGAAGCTGGATCGTCTAAGGATGACATGCCTTTTACCAGTACAATGGAAAACTCTCAGGAATTGGGAACTATTGATTCAAGAAGACAGGCGACATTTGCAAATAAAAATTTGAAGCGAGGGTTAGTTGCGTCTAGGGACGGTAACCTTCCTCCAAACAATACGGTAGCATGCCAAGGGGCAGCGATCAACTTCTTACCAGAGAATAAATGGTTGAAAGATATTAATTTGATAGAAGGTGAAAGCCAAAACAGAGAAATACTAAGAATCTGACCGGTAAGAAAACACTTTCTACTGAGTGTATGGAAAATACGGAGATGACGTTGGAAAAAGTAGAGGAAAAGGAAAATGGTAAAATTAAGGAGAAATCATCAAGGAACTCTGAGAAAGCTTCAGCGGTTTCTACTGAGTGTAATGAAATTATGGAGAATAAGGTGGCTCGTAGTTCAACGGAAATTATTAATGTGGATGAGAGGAAATTTTCGAAAAATGGTCTGAACGATGGAAAAAATTCACCCGAGGGAGAATCATTTTCTACTAAGATGTTAGTGACGACTAATGATCTAGAAAGACTGAATTCGAAAAAGTACCATACCTACGAAAAATAATTATGCGACAGGGATTTATTTGTCTAAGGACTTAACCTTCCTCCCAGAACTATGTCCTTGTTATGGCCAAAATTTCAGAATAGGTTAACGTCCGAAAACGTAGTTATTGAAGATAAGGAAGCTATAAAAGGATTGATAGTAGCTAGATCAATAAGTAAAAATAAGGACGAAATACCTATACGTATGATAAATGTTTTAGAGAAAAGTTTTTCAAACAAGGAAATTATCAAAGGAACCCAAGATAACGTCGTCCAAGACCCTGTTGATATGACAAATGAACTACCGGAAACCATTATGGAAATTCCGAATGATGAAATTCAGAATGAAACGTCGGACGATGACAGCGAAAGTATTCCTGAAATTACGCACAGGTATTCTACTAGATCACGGGGAGCTGTTAAAGAGTTACCTTGGATCTTATCCAAGTCAGGTAAACATCAGTAATTTAAGTAATGCACTGTATATATATATATCTAGATTATAGAAGGTATTAGTCAGTCATAAGTAACTTTTCAATAATTGTTGAAATGAGTAATTAAGAAAAATCCAAACATGATTTTAATGTACTACGAACGGGAAAATCTCCTCACCCTGTAAATAAAGAGAACATTTTTATAAAGTCCGCGATCCCATAGTGTGTAATAAAAATCATTATTCTAGAACAATAACGGAGATTGACTCCCCAAAAAGAAAACACTCTGTGCGTGAAATAAAATAACCCGTCTCGCATACCCGCGCCGATCGATAATAGACAATATTACGTAAAAATAGTCGATCGTAAAAACCCTGAAATTTTGCCCCACAAGAAATCTACCTGCAACTTTAGAATCAGAGGGGTGTTGGCTTGACAGGCATAGAGACGACGACCGTCCGACTGTCTACCATAGCTATCGACAGAGCTCGCTTAATTACGCCGACCCAAGTCATAAATTACCGCCTAGGGTGTAACCGCTTACAAGTAGTGGTGAATGAAACACAATACTCTGTGGATTATAGCTTCCAGTTACAGAAGTTACGAGAAATAGTTGAATATGATGATAAGCGATATATTGATTTGGATATGGACCATTGTCGGAACCTTTTACCTGTTGAAAAAAACCGATGGGCTTATAGCATATGATTGTAGAAATCCTGCTGCAAATATTACAGCAATTTCTTTAAGAGACGTACAAAAATGTCCAGAATTGAATAGTGCATACACTGTGTCTGAGACAAAAATTTATGCATTGGAACAGAAAAAGTATGAAAAGATTCAAGTAAAATCATGCTTTATTGAGATTACTCATCTGCTAGTCTCGTGTGGTATGTTCTCCCACTCCAGTATTCTAGCTGATAGTCTTCTGACTTACTTACAACCCATAGGCAAGGAAGAATGCTTAAAAATCCATCAATATTTGGAATATCGAGGTTTCCCGGGTGAAATAATAAAACTCAAAACCAACGCTACTCAGACTGCAAGAATATTACTGGCTGGAGAGTTAGATGACACAGGGAGTTGTCAAGGTACCTCCTATTCCTTTCAAGGAAAATTATATAAAAATGTTGTAGCCACTGCCACCGCAAAATTACGTTGAAGGATTATTCTGCTACGGCTCACTTAGACGAAAATACCATTAGTTTGGAGAATCAATTATCCTGCAAATTTTCTACCGGATATTGTATTGATGCTTTTCAAGGTGAAATAGCGTGGGATATAATCAAACCCCAGGAGTGCCAAAGATATCGCAAACTTTATGAAGGAAAAGCTAACAAAGTCACGGAAAGATTGAGTACCGATGATATAAAATTCTATATGGTCATCGAAGATCGAACAAAGTTATTCGCTGTTCAACTAATTAAAGAAAACAACTATTTGTAATATAGTAATGTGGATAACCAACATCCTAGAATATTAATTTGGAATTTCCAAACAATACTACTAATTTATACAGAGAGTTTGATTTTACCTGGGAGAACCAACTGCAGATCTCATTACCTATGTTAATTCAAAATTTTTATACATTGAGCAATCATTCAAGAGATCCATGAATGCTATGCTGGCAGAAACAATTCAACGAAGATGTCTGTTGAAAAAGAGATATTGAAAAATCGATTAATTATGGCTCAACAATCTCCCACTATCATCGCGCAATTATTGCATCAGCAACCGGGTTATATACAAAATCAATGGAGAAGTAATTTATTTACTTAAATGCATTCCTGTCATGGTCACTATACGAAGAGAACAAAACTGTTATCAGGAATTACCAGTGACTTATTTGAATAAATCTTATTTTATGGCTCCTTTAACTCGGACTATACAGAAGTAGGACAACAGATAGAATGTTCTTCAATAATTCCGGCAAAATACTTTATCGATGGAATGTGGATATCTTATGATCCCCTGCCTATTGCCGGTAATCCCCAGTGAATTATCTATAATGGAAGACCCTCAAATGCAGCTGGATGAAATAAAACCCTTGGGATAGGTGGAATTTATACTGCTGAAGAAATCCGAAATGCTCAGGAAATCTTACTGTTTTCCTCTGAAAGGCAGGCTGTAACTAACATCCTTATAAATAGAATGGCCAACAAAACCGTATTAAATCAAAGGATTTTCAACTTTAAACCTGTTCAATCAGGAAGAATTAGAAAAATTAGCCAATAATACAATGAAGAAAATTTATGGTGTATTTATGATTATTGGCGATGTGACCAACAGTTTATTAGGAATATACATATGTCTAAAGGTTTTCAAATTTCTTATGGACACAACTCTAAATGCATTTGCAATCCACCGAATCACGGGATGTTCTCTACACTTATTGGCAGCTTTGTGGAATACCTGACTATATTTGTAATAAATTATAAATTACCAAAGGGTTCCCTCAGAAGATATTCCCATGGAAACCGTTCCCACCGAAATCACTTCGCAACCAACGTAAGTGAGATGCCCACAACTTCCAAAATTCGTAAGGAACCAATCTATGAAAACATCATCACCTACCCATTCAACTGGTCTGAACTGGCAGATGTCAAAATGCAGATAAATAATTTAGAACATCTCAAATTCTCTCTCCCTAGAGATGACTGAACTATAAAGAAGTTAAAAGCGCAACCTGAGTAACACGCCGACCTAATAAAATAATCGTTAACACCTCGTAAAATATTCAATCTGTGGTCTCCCTGAAATCTTTCTAAGTGTTAACAACTGAACACGAAAATCGATACGTTCTGATAATGTGAGAACTGCCCTAAAACTTTTCGTGAGTGACATAATACGACCGATAAACATTAAAATTAGTGTGAGAAACTTGGAAATAAGAACTGAAACCCTATAAATACCAGTGAACTCTCGACTTGGATATTATTATTCGACGAACTAGTAGCTGATCATCACGTGAAATTAGTTGGTTAAAAATTTAAATACAAATAAGTACAAGTGAAATGGAGATGTTACTCGACGTCTTAAGTGAAATTCGCAGTTTGAAACCAGGAAATATATCATGAAATCCTCAGTGGACAACCTCCTGTATGACGTAAATCAATGGGATCGTCTCAACCCTTCGGAACACGTCCACGTACACAAGGCCTATAGTATTCTCCATTTTAATAGATATCATGCGGCCTACCTACGATTGTTAGCGGCCCAAAACATCACCCAATGCGATTGTCTGCACTGCCTCACGGGAAAACTCGAAAATATGGACAGCCGCCCTTGCCCCAAAAACTCCGACGGGGCAGAAGAAGCTCACGACATTCTAAGGTGCGAATGCTATTTTTGCACTGCCGAACGAGAGGATTTCCGTTTGCCGCCCCTAACTGCATCTCTCAGCGCCGGAACCAAGTACCTCGTATATTAGCCAACATCAGCCTCAGATGACTCGAAATCTGGAAGCACCAACCGACGAATCGACTCCTAGCCACGGAACCGTACCTGCCGAATCTCCGGATGACCCCATCACTTTCACGGTCAAGTGCTTGGAAGGTATACCATAAGTGAAGGAAAGACTTTATTGACAAAGTAAATTTAGTTTAAATTTCTATTGTTTCATATATGTATACATAAACTTAGTAAATTTTATCTTAGCTTTAGAGATTTTATAGATTAAACAAATTAGAAAATTTTGATTTCTATACATTTTAATTACTATTTACTTAATATAAGACATTTAGAATTAGCAAATTGAGCAATGGTTCCCTGTATCACCTTATTATATTATTCAGGCATCCGAATTAGATCCCTTAGATGTAATTAAGTAGAATTATCCTCAGTTTTTCTCTATAAATTTTTATGCTATTTGTTAAGATCGATATTAAACTAAATAAGTCTATTATTTTATATTTTAGAATTATTAAGAGTTGATTTTAGAAAGACAAAAGAACTTTATTTCGCATAACTTTTAGGATGAAAACCTTTTCTTGTAACCTTTCTATTTGAATACAATAAATATAATCAAGGTTTTATAACTTCTATTAAAAAGAATTACCATTAGTTGTACGGTATGTCAAGGAACAAGGTCAGAAAAATTTATGATATATATCATACAATTTTTATTTGAGGGCAAGGAGGATTGTTGTGATTCTGCTTAGTCATAATCATTTAGACAAAGAAATAACCATTCTCAAGTTCTAACACCTGCACCAGTAATTTTTAAAAGGAAGACATAATTCTCTCAGATTGTTCATTTAATGACCCATTACGGCTGAAGAGTAACTCGTTGCCGCGATAAATATCATAGGAGACATTCTCGTTTGGTAATAAAATTCAGTGTTAATGGACCCGTCCTGTCTAGGGCGAGATATTCCCACATTCCAACCGCACAAAAAACAGACTATAAATACCTCATTTGATGGCGGTCTATGGGAAATATTCTTATGCGCTGGAATTTAATGAGTTTACATAAAAGTCACGCATTAATTTACTGAAATAACCCAACCAAGCGGGAGGAATCGAGACTATATATATAGAAACTGAAAACCGAGAGAATATAGAAAGAGTTATAATTCGACTGTGCTCAGGTCAACTTGTCTCCATGTACGCGAGCATTTAATTAATAAACTTTGCATATTTTCAAAGCCAATTTCATAAATTCTATTCCTAGTCTAGGAAAAGTAGCTAAATAAAGTCAAAACCCGAAAGTAAAATAATAAAACCCTAATAACCCAAACTAATGAAGGCGCGAATAAAATTATAAATTCTATTCGAAAAATCAATTGTTAAAAAATAAGTGCAAGTGGATTTACCTGAGAATTATGTAAGTACGTTTGAAAGATCATGTTTGGAAGGTCAATTCTCCTAGTACCTTATTCCTAAATATTTTGGTTACTATGATATACAGGGTATGTGTTAGTCCTTAGTCGAAAGTAAGAAAGGATAAAAATGAAGAGAAATATTAATATTAGTGAATACCCTTATGTAGACCAAAACTTGACATACTATCATCTTCTATAATTGTTTATTAGCGAAATAGCCTATTTGGTTTTAATTGGTTATGTTATATGATTGTGCATGTATTTCAAGATTAGATTAATTATATTCATTTTATTTACTCTGTCCCTTGCATTATTTCCTGTGAATTCAAATAATAGTGGGTCTGTAAATCTGAATGATAAATGAACAACCCACGCTCAACTATCTCCAGGGCAGAGAGGAAGTCTAAAGCCGCTCTTAGATCTTTTTCTATGTTATTCGAAGATCTCTTTGATTAACAACTCCCTGGGCGATTAAGATCTCCCTTTCAATACATATTTGGGGTAATTATTAAAACCACCGACCATCTTCCCATTTGGTAGACGGTTAGGTACTTTATTAATTAACATCTCGAGTGTGGAGCAACCCATAACAATTGGTGGACAGGTGTGTGATTTTTCATATAAGTCCACCCCGTGCGCCCATGACAATGTGACATTATTTCCTTCATTCTACGCAAAGTATAAAAATTTTATATTTTCAAAATGAATTTTCTCAGTTATGATTGCACCAAATTTGATTAACTTAAATTTGCTGAACAGAGAATGAAAATTCCTTTCGAACAAGGTGCCACACGAACCCCCTTCTCATCATATTTTTTTTTTCGTAGGGGTGCTCATAATTCAGCGGGGGTGCAAGAAGGGGGTAATATTTTCATACTGTGAATTGTCAAATTGACAATAGAAATCGACCTGTTTCAGATTTTTTTGAACAAATACATAACGCTAAAAATGAATTTATTCCATACCTATGGACCGCACTGTATATCTAAATGCCCTGACTTACTGGCTGATTCACTGACTTACGATCAACGCCCAGACCAAACCGCTGGACCGATAGAGCAGAAATTTAGACAGCGTATTCCAATGATGACGTAGGTAACCTAGGTTTTGATACTCCGTCCGTAAAGGGGCGAGAAGAGGGGGGGCTGGGTAAAAGTTTATATGGAAGTAGTTTTGAAGTTAGAGTCATCAGAATTGGTACGTGGGCTCTTCTCTTCAAATAAAGAAACACGTATTGCAGAGTTTTTGAAAATTCAACCCTAAAGGGGATAAAATGGAGGTTGAAAATTTGTACATAGCTATACCGTTAGTTTCTAAGTTGGGGTCATAAAAATTGGTATTTGAGGACTCTGTTACAAATAAAGAAATACGTGTATCGGTGTTTTTGGAAATTCAACCCCTAAAGGGGTGAAACGGGGGGTTGTTTCTCTTTTTTCCAAACAAAGAAACATTTATCTCAGGGTTTTTGAAAATTCAACCCTAAAGGGGTTGTCAATGGTGGTTGAAAATTTGTACAGGCGTACCGTTACTTTCCAAGTTGGGGTCATGAAAATTGGTAGTTGAAGACTGTTATAAATAAAGAAATACGTGTTTCAGTGTTTTTGGAAATTCAGCCCCTAAAGGGAGGAAATGTAAAGTGAAATTGTTTATGCGGTTTCCTTTATTTTGAAGTTAGGGTCATGAAAATTTGCATTTGAGGTATTTGTTACATATAAAGGAATACGTGTTTCAGAGTTTTTGGAAATTCAACCCCCAAAGGGTTGAACATTTTTATGGATATTCCGTCAGTTTTGAAGTTAGGAGTCATGGAAATTGGTATTTGGGCTCTTCTTTTCAAATAAAGAAACAAGTATTTCATGGTTTTTGGAAATTCAACCCAAAGGTAGATTTCAAAGTAGCACTCCAAATAAAATGTTTCCAACAGTTCCCCACAATTCCTTATAGAAAATATATTTCTCAATTCTTCCGGTCTTTCTGATGATCTTGGGAAAGCCACATAGACTTTCGTCGACAAAAATTATTGGTGACCTAGTGAATGCGTCATTCTTGTTACAATGTTACAAGTGATTTCTGGTGAGTACTCTTTTTTGTAAAACATTCTTCTTTGCCTCATTCATCTACATGATTTCTTCACCAAGACTGGACTAAGAAATCAAAGTAGATATCTAGTGAGGCCACTTATGCACCCTCTCATTCCGTTCGATTTTGCTTTGATATCCTTCCCAAGTTATATTTTTTCAAAGTTCAGAATTGATCCATTTTCAAGACCATTTTCTGACTCCAAAATCGCATAACACATAACACAAAATACATATACTCAAACATTCTTTTTTGGCACAATTTGGCACAAAAAACAACCGGTTCTATAGAAAAAATCCTCCTTCTTCAACAGTTACAAACAACCTATTTATTTTCTTGCATCTGACTGACGAACTTTACTGAATTTCACTCTAGAGGTTCCGTTATATGGAATTGTTAAGGGAGAATGTTTTCGAAAATGAGTGTTGTTTAGTAGGAGAAACTGCTAGTGATTTTGGTGTGAAAAAACGATGTTTGAAAGTTACACACTTCTGAAATTTGAAGGTTATAACTCGGAAAAAGTATGAGAGTTCTGTGTTTTTATGTCGAGAGGCGAAAATACGAAAGCAGGACCAAACGGCTATTCTCAGGGTGCATGAGCTGCCTTACTAGAGACATTTGCCAAAATCAAAATTGAGTTGAAGTTATATCACAATACCTTTCAGACGTAGTTCAACGTCCACGTCCAGTTTGGAATTGAGAATGGTTTTCTTTCTACATGAATACTTCCCAATGTAAGATAGCGTTTGAAGTTTATTTTTCAGTCGCAGATGATTACATTCATTTTTTTATGAACATCCTGTTCATATTCCAAACATATCAATCCGAAGGAAGTTTCATATCATGATGAGTACTGAATATCTTCATCAACAAAATTAACGCAATCTGTTTATAAATTTTATAAATTTTCAGAGAGTTCCTACGGAAAATACAAATACTTCCACGTTACGAGTCAGAATAATCCCATTATGAAATCAAAAAGATTCACAATAAACATATTTATTCCCATCAAAACATATCTGAATCTTCCAATTCTCGATATATCTATGCTCACAGTCAAATTCGAATAATCGCATACAGGTTTTCAGGAAAAGTGCGTAAAAGTTCTATCAGAATAAGAACTATCACTACTTGAAGAAGATTTTCCAGCTTAGCATCCAAAACAATACTATCATTTCCACTACTTCAGCCTGCCAAAATTTAATAGGGTATATATATATATATATATATATATATATATATATATATATATATATATATGTAGTGTGGAAACCTCTGAAGGAATAAAATCCGTGTCACCATAATAGAAATATATTTTTTAAACAACAACATCCAAAATTTTCAAATTGTACAAGTTACACCTTGTTTGAGAGGTATTTTAAATCCTATCCATCAATTTTTTTTTAATTCGGTTGAGCCATATCCGCAAGAGAGCATTTGGAAGATTTGAAATTTATTGGAATTTTCGTCAAAATTGTTATAATGGTAGGTACTGTTTCGTACTGTTTGATTGTATTACTCGTGAAGTAAATTTACCTACTTATTTAAAATCAGTTTTTGGTACGGAATTTCCTGATGTTATTTTCCTTCAGCTCTGAAAAAGAGTCATTTTAAAACTAAATAAAATGAAACTTATTTATTTGTAATCGAAAATAGTTTGTGACAATAAAATGAAAATAGAATTGAATTAAAAAATGTGGACCTCTCTCGATTTCTAGTCGAACGAACTTCCAACTGTGCTGTTGGTCCTTATTCGGAAACCGGCGATTCACATTTTGATCCACATTTTTTAATTCAATTCTATTTTTCATTTTCTTGTCTGATATGCCACAAACTATTTTCGATTAATATTTAATTACAGATACTATGCACCACTTCATCATTTATTTATTTGTGTTAAATTTTTTGCTGTTTTCGCAGATACTAGTAGTAAATGTGGCAAAAAGTTAAATTTGGTCTTAACAAAATAACATTTATTGGGAATAGCCAATGGTGATAGTTTAAAATTGTAGTAGTAATTTTTGAAATGCTTTATTTAACCGAAACTCATTGTATAACCAACCTAATGATAATTGGATATGGAGATATTACTAGAACACAGCCAGATGTTGTTAATTTGTTTCATGAAAAGTATCCTGAATTGCCTCCTATTTCACAAGGAACGGTTAGCAAAATCGAAAAACAATTTAGTGAGTCAGGTCATGTAAAGTGTTGGCTCAGAAGAGAGCATTCGTTCGTTGACGAAGATACTAACCTAAATGCATTGTTGGAGATAGAAGAAAATCCTATGACTTCTGCAAGGCAAAATGCATGGAATACCAATGTGAGTCATACAATGATTACAAAACTGTTTAAAGCTAACAAACTACCTCCTTACAAAATTCATCCGACACAAGAATTATGTGAAGATGATCCTGACCGCAAGATTGAATTTTGTGAGGAAATGATGGGAAAGTTAGACAATCATGGATTATTGCAAACCCATGTATTGTTTTCTGATGGATCCTTCACCCTTCATGGACATGTAAATCGTGAGAATTGTAGATACTGGTCTCGAGAAAATCCTCACTGGATACGAGAGTTACATACTCGGAGACCAGAAAAAGTAAATGTCTGTGCCGGCATTCCCGAAAATCGGATAATTGAACCAACATTTTTCGAGGGTAACCTGACCGGAGACATCTATCTGGATTTTTTACAGACAGAGCTTATTCCTATACTAACAAATTCATTTACTATTCCAGTTAATCCAAATATACCACATTGTTCTTTTTGGTTCCAACAGGATGGAGCACCACCGCATTCTAGAGTTCCTGTAAGAGAATATTTAAATATTCCCGAATAGATGGATAGGCTGAAGAGGTGCGTTGGAATTGCCGGCGAGATCACCTGACCCGATTAGATTTTTTATGGGGTCATATAAAAAACAAGGTCTACTTAACAAACATACAAGACTTGAAAGATGCTCGAAAACGTCAGAAATGAAGTTTATAATAGGCTGGGTTGTTGTCAAGAAGTAGGAGTACATTTTGAACATCTAATTAATTAGTGTGTCAAAATAAGTTTTATTTTTAACTAAAGCATAAATAACTCAAATTTCCTCAAAGCACCGCAAAACGCGACCATTTTTTGCTAATTAAAATTTTACATGAAGCCAATCTATAGGGGAGAGTACTAAGAGGGTATAAAATGTGTGGAAAAAAATTGATTTTTGGAAATAAAACTTGTTTGGCTGTTTTTGAAAAATTTTTACCATCACAATTTTCATTATTTGAAATGCTTTCATCTCGAATAAGCATCAGAGAAATAAAAAAATAACTAATAAAAAAACCTTTTTGAAGGCAAGCTTTTATTTGAGCCGTGTACTAAAACGTATAAAATAAGTTTAAGTCATCGCTGACAATGATTTAATTATTTTTTGTCGCATTATTTTTGGTTTCAAAAAGTTTGTCGCGCGAAGTGTTCATAGAAGTAAGTACCAATTAATTTGATTGGGCAGTGATTGATTGCTAAGAAAGTATTTGATTTTTACAAAGTATTCATAAAAGTAACAATTGATTTCATTGGACAATGAATGGTTGGTAAGTAACAACTTGTCGAAGTACTAATTTTATTACAATTCGCGCGACAACCTTTTTGAAACCAAATAATTCAACAAAAAATTATAAAATCATTGTCTCGTGTACTTGGCAAATACACAATTATTTGCGTACTTGGCAAGTATACGAGCTTTGCGAATTGCGATGGCAAGCAGGGCGCTCACACGACGTGTACAATTTACAAGTACGCGAGCGCGAACATTTGGCTTAAAAACCTTGACAAATGAATCAGTGGTGTGGCAGTCAATATGGATAGCCAATTATTTGTGCATTTCGTTTGAGCGCCTCTACAAGTATAGACAAGTATGTACTTGGCAAGTGTACGAATAATCGTGATCCCTTTGACTCGGGCCATTTTTACCGACCACAAATGGAAAACCAACGAATGACAAATAATTGTACAAGTAACCCACTCACACGACATGGCAAGTATACGCAAGTAGCGATTATTCGCCAAGTACACGAGTCGTTTGAGCCCGGCTTAATAGAGCATGGTTATTACAAGGTCTCTTCCCTGTAAGTTTTGAGCTGAAAGAAATAATGATCTCCGTCTCCAAAAACTCCCACACACCCATTTTGAATAGAATCTGACTATAACTCGTCCGCCATCCTGAAATCGCCATCTTGAATTTATAGATTTTGACAAAAAATTCATAATCTCCGAACCTGAAAACCTCCACATACCAATTTTTCATAAAATATGACTATAATCAGAAAAATCGTTCTCCATCTTGGGGCCGCCATCTTAAATTTATGAATTTTGACGAAAAATTCAAAATCCCCGACAGCGAATGCATAGATTAAGGCGTACTTGAGTACTAAAAAGCACAAAATAAAATCAATAAAAAACCATTTTAAAGACAAGCTTTTATTCAAATGCGCTAGAAAGTAACAAATAATTGCTTGGGATGAGCGAAGTAGGTTTGTATTCGTACTGAAAACTTTGCGCGACAAGCTTTTGAATCTATAACTCACGGAATAACCTACGTCACACATGCAAATCAATTATTTTTTTACTTTTTGGGGCATTTGAATAAAAGCTTTCATTAATTATTTTATTTTTACTCAAGATACCTTTTTACGTTGCCTCTAATTGTTATAAAAATAAAAATGTTCCAAGTTTATTTCGTATGTAAGTATTATTTTATGTCATATTTTATTTTTATTATATCGTTTTCAAAGAAGTAAAATAAAAAATATTGTTTATTACACGTCCAGAAATTGATTTTTCCGTGCTTGCATTGAGAATTTGTCTCGCGCGCACGGAAAAATCCTTATTGCCGGACTTGATGAAATATACAGTGAGGACGTAGAAAGTCCTCCCCCCCCCCCCCTTAACTTTTGAACGGAACAAGCTGTCCAGATCGGGTGGAATTCAGGTAAAAAGGTACCACTTTTACCACTTTTTGGCATAAATGATTGTGGTCACGTGGTCTAGTGTCAAGAGGGCACCATCAACTTTTTTTTTTCAATGTAAAGGGGGGTCACGTGGCTCCTGGTTTTGAAGGCCTTCCGATTCTCTATCCAACACCGCTTCGTTTGTTGAAATCGGCCAAGCCGTTTCAAACTGACAAGCGTTTGAAATTTGCCTCAAATATTCTACAAATAAATTAGTTTAAATATTAATTGCAGCAGAATTTCAACTCCGTTACTGATTCTGGTCGAAAAGTAGATTTTTTGTGGTAAAAAAGGTTCGCATATTATTTGTACTTTAAAATGTGCTTTTTGTTTAATTTTTTTATACCTTAGTTATTTTGCTGAAGACTCCAAATAGCATTTTATTTCAATCTCAGTCTAATAGTGACGTTAATCATATCGACACTTTTGATAGTTGTCATAGGTTTCAGCATTTCTTTATACATTTCAAATGCCTCGTTCTCGTCTTTTAGAAGAAAAAACCGAAGCAATTTTGATTTAGCTAGGCGTAATTACCATGAAGCAGAAAGAATATTTAATGAGCGCTTCCCAAATAATCCAATATCTCGTACCTACTTAAGGGAATTGGTTAGTAAATTTCTAAGGACCGGTTGCGTAACGAGGGAAAAAGGATCTGGAAGAAAATCTATTTCAGAAGAACAGCAAATCGACGTTCTGGCAGCTGTTGTTAATAATCCGCAACAAACAACGAAAACGGTAGCCACGGCTTGTGACGTATCTACGACCACTGTGAAAAAATATCTTAAAAAACACAAATTTCACCCATATAAATTAAAAAATTTGCATCAATTAACAGAAGACGACCCGGATAGAAGACTGTAGATTTGTGAGGTCATGTCTGACCGCATAACCCAAAATCTCGGTTACATTAACTCTATTTGTTTTAGTGATGAAAGTACGTTTTATCTAAATGGAACAGTAAATAGACAGAATGTGCGTTATTGGTCAGACGTAAATCCGCACGTTTTTCGAGAGGGTTATACTCAAACTCCAGAGAAGATCAACGTATGGGCTGGTATTTTGGGTGACCATATCATAGGTCCAATATTTATGGCAGAAAATTTAACTGGGCATCTGTATTTAAATATGCTTGAAAATCAGATCCATGACAGTATTCAAGAAGTAGTTGGGGCAAACCCAAATGAATTTACCATGGATGTTACCTTTCAACAAGGTGGTGCACCCCCTCACTACTACAGACCTGTCCGAGAATGGCTTAATGAGAATTTTCCGGGACGGTGGATAGGCCGACGTGGCCCCATTCACCTGATATGACACCTATGGACTTTTTTCTGTGGGGGGGTACATAAGATCTAAGGTTTACGTCACGCAGCCACTCCAGGAACTTATGGACCGAATAACAGATGTGTGTTACAGTATTACCCCGGAAACATTTAATAACGTTCGGAATGAATTTCACAACCGACTTTTTTTCTGTCAAGGCGTGAACGGTGAACATTTCGAGCACTTGTTAAAATAGTTGCAATTGTTACTTAAAATTCTGTTGCAATTAAAAGTTATTTGGGCTTTTAATTTATTTGTAAAATATTTGAAGCAAATTTCAAACACTTGTCAGTTTGAAACGGCTTGGCAGATTTTCACAAACCGCTTCGTGTTGGATAGATAACCGGAAGGCCTCCAAAACCAGGAGCCACGTGACCCCCCCTTTACATAAAAAAAAAAGTTGATGGTGCCCTCTTGACACTAGACCACGTGACCACAATCATTTTCATGCCAAAAAGTGGTAAAAGTGGTACCTTTTTACCTGAATTTTACCCGACTTCGACAGCTTGTTCCGTTCAAAAGTTAAAGGGGGGGGAGGACTTTTTACGTCCTCACTGTACTATTGAAAGCTAGATCGCAGTCTCTTATCGTGGGATACAAAATTTCAAGTATATATCTCTGGCCGTTCTCACGTCTAATAGGCCATCGAGTTTGGAATATCCTGTACATAACAGTGTACAAAGTAACTACACATTTGCAGGCAGTTTTCTCGAATACAATTAATTTCCTATTACAATGCAATTTTCCTCTCGCGCGCAGGGTTCGCGACGATTCCAGCTCCTTTGATAAACTTTCCAGTCTCCTTCCAGACAAACAACAGTAATCACCAATTGTATAAAATGTCACTGAAACCCGAGTATTCATTTGAAAGCGCGCGAATTGATTTCTTTCTCTAATTAAATTACCAGAAATGGCTGAGAAGTTGTACGAGTATCAAGGATGTGTCGGAAGATTTCACGTTTTTAAGGACGATGTACGGGAAAGGTACTCGTCTTGGAAGGAAAGTAATCCAGGTGGAGTCGTAGGATGGTTGAAGGGAATGCTTTTTTCGAAAAAGCAAAGTGATGGAAGAGAAAGTGTTAACGAGGATTATTCCCATATCTATAGGTAAGGTAATTTGAATTGTTTTCGATATAGTTTGTACAAATAGATATTTCGAACCACAAGTTAGCCCCAAAAAAATCAGTATTTTGACCATACAGCCTGATGTCGTGGTAGAGGGTTGAGATGTTGTAGTATAAGGGATGATATGTTACAAGTATGAATGTATGTGAATATAAAAAATTGTGATTTCGTCGAAAACGTTTTTACATTGGCTTTTATGGCACTCGTTCTACATGAAACTTTATTACGATGGATAAAAATATTTCATACTATATTATTATTTCGAAATAAATTGTTCCAAAATGAGTTATTGGAAATTATTCCTCATGAAGCACTTGTACGTAATTTCTGCACATTCACTCTCAACTCATATGCCTCAAAAGTATTTGAAAATTAATTCAAAACTGTTTCAATAGTAAACTTAGTTTTTCCCATCGGAAATTCCGATGAAAACATAGGCACGAATTACAGAATAAATGTTCTAATTCCATTGTTGAATTTTCAAATCTTTAAAATGTATTTGGAATCCGAATGACTGGAAATTCCGCTCAAAAAGTGTTTGAAGTTAATGAATGGTTTTCTAAGGAGTATTGTTTTCAGTCCAATTTGGAGGGGGGATTGATTGTGTTGAGTAGATTGAATACAAAAAAATGTTCAAGGAAAGTAATAATTGTAATCATGCAGAGAGCTACTTAATATATTCAATTCAACGGTCACTATTCATCATTTGGTGAATTTACATAAATATACGGCATATTTCGGAGACCAGATTGATATTAAAGTGTGAGTTTTGAGTTGAAACTCAAAATTAATTGAATTCTGAAAGCAGCTCTGAATGAAAATATCATCTGATCTGATTTAGGCAAATATCGTTCAATTTTCTTGCCATATGGAAAGAAAATAAACGTTGCCCCTAGTTATGATGAGTATCGAATCGATTCAATAACAATAATACTTGATGAAACTATTAATAGTAATCATCAATATTTATATAAAGCCTGGTTGTAGCTGTAGAATCCACTTACATACTTTTTACATCACTGCTGCAGGGAATGGTTTCTCATGGAGTTGAGTAACATTAAATCCTGAGTAGGAATTGACTTCCATTTGGTTCGTCCAGACAAATTCAGACTATACAGAACCATGAATCGGATCCTGATTCGACAGCCCAACCAACACATCTTCAATGCTCTGTGAAGGCAAAACCCCAGCCTGACGACCCGACAATGAAGGGTCTCGAGCAGGAGGGAGGAAAAACGTGGCCAATGTCCAATCGTGGGGATAGAGTCTCATTTTTTGAGCAATTAAAGCTCTTTTGAGGTGTACCAAAAAAAGAAGCTGGAGTTGAATAGATCCCCACCAGATATGACCAAGGTCTATATCTTATGGAATCGATTAAAGTACATCTAGACTCCACACAGAATCAAGTCGAGAGTGAGAAGGTAATGGCAAAAGCGAGAGCCATAGCCGTCCCAGCAGGAAGAAGGGACATGCAGACTAAGCTTTCCCATGGTGGACTCCTCCAAGCCTCTGAGTTTCCTCCAAGCCAACATTCAGCACAACCCTTTTTTGTAGAAGGCATAGGGAACATAAAATAAATGTCTATATATCAACTCTCCGCGGTCCAGGACAGGATGAAAGGCCATGGGCCAAGTGGGGAGTATGTTATATAACAATTCTTCGGAAGGCAAGCCCAAAGTATGCATTCGTGCACAGAGTGTCAACTTCAATCCGCTACCAAACTTTCGCCAGTGACTTGGCGATGGTAAATATTGAAGTTGCCGAGGAAGAAAGGATAGCATTTGTAAAATCGTGGTGAGCTCCGCCTTCTTCCCATAGGACATAGGAAACGCTCCACAAATAGTAGGATCACTAGAAAGACACTGCGAGGAACTCGGAATAGACTTGCTGATGTTGTGATACCAACTCCCATCACAAGTATACACAAAATTAAATTTCATTTATATCGCCTATATGTACAGAAGGAAAAGTATGAAGCTTGAAAAATGTTAAAATAGATCGGACGCAGACCACACCGCCTTATAATTTACTGAGCGATTTTATCATCCACTCCGCAAAATGGAGTTTTAGTCGAAAGCTTGAGATGAAATATTGGGTGGGAAGTAATTGCAAATACTACTTTTCATGGGGAGGCAAAAGTAAATGCCTAATAGGAAAGAGTTGCACTTACAGCTGTGGAATAAATATCATCATATAAAAAATGTGATTACGCAGTGGATAATCAAAATAATGAAGTAATAAATAATGATGATCTATTTTTATGTTATATTGTAACAAACTGTTGAAATCTATAAGACTACTGCGTCAACTTCTCCCGACATATCTATGATACGTTACCTATTCACACATAAGAACGTGGAAAAATTCAGATAATTTTGTTTTGTTTCAAACCGTTCAAATTAAGCAACAATATATGAATCATGCATACTGATATCATCTCCCAATCAATCAGGGGGAAAAGGTGTGAAGAATTACTCGTTTTTATAATAATTATTTAAATCATGTTTTTTTTTTAATATACCACGTTTTAATTTGTCCTACATACAGTAGTATAACCCCATATAGATTCCTAACCACATAAAGATTGTCCTGAGAAATTGTGATTGTGAATTTTTAATGGCTATGAAAATAATTGTAAGATTTAAAACGAAAAACGTGGGGTGCATGCAATAGATAATTCATGCAGGAATAATTCACCTATGTCACTAACAATTTTATTGCACTGCCTATGAAATGAACTGCTATGTGAGTTTTCTTAACGACTGATACACTCTTACCATTATCTATTGCATGCGTCCCACTTTTTTTGTTTTTAATCTAACAAGTATTTTCATAGCTAATCAAAATTCACAATTACAACTTTTCAGGACAATCTGTATGGGGTTTGGAATCTTTATAGGGTTATGAATCTGTATGGAGCTAGGAGCACTGATTTTAAACATTTTAATCCGTTTTAAAAACGTGGTATATTCTTTTTTATTTAAATGATTATTTTCTGCTTTGTAGTCTTGTATGTGTGATATTACAAAAGACAGACATTATTGCATTGTCATCCAGTACTCAGCTAGTTTGAAGTTTCAAGTCTCTAGCACATCGTGAAGTTAGTTTAAAATCGGTTGCAAAATTTGTACCGAACAGACAAAACAGACAGACAAAAATGCGAGTTAATAAAAACGTCGTTGAAAAGTCCATATTCCCTTTATTGAACTTGTTTTTGGCCGACTGAAAAACGAGATATAGTTAGAGGCCGTTGCTTAATCAAGTATCTGATATCATCATGGAACTTATATCCGAACAGTATGAAACCAATACAAAAAGACCGTGAAATATGAAGAAAAAAGTCTAGCCAAATATTTTTCGACCTTACAATTTCTTGTTCAATGGTTTTTTGAGTATCTTCGAAAAGGAGCTAGGTAGCTAAACATATATTTTTTTTATTTAATAAATAATTTTTGCTACATATTATGTAGATGGGACAAGTCATAGTTGCATAGGTTTATACATACATAAAAAATATACTCCTAGATAAAATGTGATTTAAAGACATTTCACAAAAAAAATAATTAAATCAACACATCGTCATTTACAAAAACAATATAAATATAAAAACGAATTTGAAAAGGACTTAGCAACATTTTACCGAGACAAGAACATCTTAAAATGAAATTTTCAAAATATTACACGATCGCGCATTTCTCACTTCAAGTGTAAATTAATCTACTGTGTAAAAACATTTTTCTGATAAACAATTTTCAATTTTGGTATGAGGTGACTAGGTCTTTATACCATTTGGCAGTAAGTTATAAATGCGAATACAAACAAATTTAGGAGATTTTTCCTATTTTGCGTGATGATGTTTTCATGTTGTGATCATATTTTTTTACTCCTTATTTTATAATTATGCATGTCTACTCTCATTTGTAGGATACCTTTATTTTCATGTATATGTTAATGTTTTCAAAATCAACGAACTTGTAACTGTCAATTTTTGTTGGAATGTCTCTCTGCAGGAAGTTCTATAATCCAAATTGAATCTCAGCAGTGCTTTTTGCTTAATGAAAATCCTGTCTGATCCAGTAGCTACTCCCCAGACAGCAATATTATCATATATTATCGAGTAAAATTTAGCATAATAAACTGATATCAGTGATTTTGTATCTAACTTACACTTGGGAGATTTTATCAAGTAGTAGGATTGATTCAATTTCTTACATGTAAAATCGATATGTTCTTGCGCCATGTGAAGAGTGAGTCAATCATTGATCCCAAGAATTTCTAATTCTAAAGATTTGTTTTGGAAACAGAGATTGAGGTATGTAGACTCCGAGATTAATTCGAAAATTGCATGCATACTGTTTTGTTTAGGTTGACAATGAGTTTGTTCTTGTTGAAAAGGGAAACATTCTCAATTGAATACTGAATAGAAATATTTTTAAAAATTGAAAAATCCACGATAAAAATGAATTTATATTTTGTGAATGTCTGACAGAAAAGAACTACTTCCTCGACTAAAGCCTCGCTGGACATTGATGATCAACATCTGATCTTGTGAACACCCTGTTAATATTTTCAAACAAATCGAGTCTGTTCTTATTACACCAGTCATTAAATTCAATTAGAATGTATTCATTAATTGTGTCATATCGTCAGATGTTTTACTAGAAAGGATGATAGACGTGTCATCTGCGTAAAGGAATATTTTTCTATAACTCATGTTATCAGAAAGATCATTCATATATAATAAAAATTAGTGGTCCAAGAACGCTGCCTTGAGGGTACCTGTTACAAGAAATTTATCTGACATAACGATTTTCTGCTTCGCCTGGTAACATCTATTCGTCAAAAAAAGATATAGGTTAGGAGTTCTCAGTCAGCAAAAATAATTAATTAAGTCAATTATAATGTAGAGTATAGGATCCCTCGATATTTATTGTAATACAATGTGAAAATGTCGGTGTAGAAATAAATGATGAATTCCGACAGAAAACTAACTTTTCTTGCAATTTTATGACAGGATTTGCATTAATCTACTACTGATATAGAAATCACGAACAAACTTTTCAATCAATATTGTTATTCGTCAAGATGGAGATTTCCAATTTGGCGATGGATAGTATCACAAGCATTCTGAATCAAAAAGGATCAATAAGCATCAGAAAATGATTTTACTGAGATTACATCTTCATCTGTCTCAACTAAAACAAATTCTCTTCTATGTTTGATATGCACATTATTTTTTTATACGAGGGTGTTATGAAATGATCAGTTCAGTTATCGATATTTTTTCGTTTTCAACGCTATCTAGTCGACGAGTGATATCGAATTATATATCGTTGGGATGAAGAAGTTGCATTACTTCCAACTACATACTTATAAAACTGTGCAGGATGTTATTTGAAATAGTATATCGCTATTAACTGTTTAGAATTACGTTAGGAGTGTTTCCATAAAATCACAAGAATTTTCACTCCATGTTTCCGCTCTACATCAGTAATATATCTTCACCGAGGGCAAAATATAATGAGTTGCTAATAACAAAATACGTAAAATAGGTCAATAAAAATTGTTCATATCTCCTTTTGGGAATAATTTTTTGATGAAAACACAAAAAGAAAACAAAGTTATATTTTCCAAGCTCCTTATTATTACAATGGCGTAGAAGTGCCACACTTTTTTTTATTTTACAATTCCGACTTGTAAGTCGGAATTCCGACTTGTATCTCGGAATTACGACTTGTAAGGCGGATTTCCGACTTGTATCTCGTAATTCCGATTCGTAACTCGGAATTTCGACTTGTATCTCGGAATTCCGACATTGAGGTCAGAACAATGAAAAAACATTGAACAAATGAGATTATTATATCATTATATATATATATATATATATATATATATATATTTATTTATATATATATATATATACATATATATATATATATATATTTATATATATTTATATATATATATGTATATATATATAAATAAATTTAGATATAACGACTGAAAATTGGTATGAACAGTGCAGTCTAATCAACAAGTTCGAAAACGTGTTAAATAGATATAAAGCTCCTAAAAATATGAGCGATGGCTCATTCGATTCGGAATGACGTCTAGAAAGATGTTTTTTGAGGGTTCATTGGCACGTAAAAATTGCGATTGTTATTAACAAAATAAGATTGAAAAAAGAAGGTATTTCTGTTTTTCGTTAATGATTTTTAAAATAATGATATTTAAGGAATTATGAAAAAAGATACTGAAAGAGAGAAATTTCCAATAAAAAGTCCTCCCGGAACTCTATCTCTATTATTTATAATTTTTTTTTAACGCTGAAAATAGGGCTCCGCGAGGTCGTTACGGCATAGGCGCACCGTCTAAAAACCCGTTATATCACCTAAAATAATTTTTTTATAGTATTAAATAACAATTTAAAAATTTGAATAAATTATGGTGTAATCTAGACACTTGAATGAAAAAAACCTCGGTAAAAAAAAATTTTCATATTGATTTTTCAAAAAGTTACACCATTGTTAATTAACAAATTTTTTTCCAATCTCTGTTTTTTTTTTAAATTAACAAAAAATTTAATTTCTGAAAAATGTTATTAAAAAAAATTGTTTTCAGTAATATCTTGTTATTGCTGTTTTTGCATCTGATATAGGTAATAATTAACATTGGAAAAAGAATGTTTACGTCATTTGTTGAGAAATTGTTTATAAACAGACTATTTTGAGATTTAAAATAAAAAAAAATTTATTATCTTATTGCATAGGTGAAATAATGATTTAAAAAAAAAATCTTGAATAATTTTTTTTATTGTTTATAATCGTTTTTTTTATATTTCAATTGTTTAAATAAATAGTTGAAAAATTATTTTATTCTTAAAAATCATCATCGACTTTTTCAATGAATTAACAGAGAAATAATTTTTTTTTATAAATAATTTCATTGTTTATTAACTTGTTATAAACAAATAATATCAACTGTTATACTTTTTTTCGAAAACTTCAAAAAATAACAAAAACAACCATGTATAACAAAGTATAGAAAAAAATTTATTGTATTTTTACAGCATTGTTAATATTATATGATAATGAAATTACAGCCGTTCCATAATTTGTCAAGTTATAAATTGTTATAACTTTTGAACTATAAGAGATACAGTGAAGGACTTTCAAGTCATTTTTATGGAAGATCCATTTATCTTCAAAATGAACTCAAAATCGATTCTGTAACCATTGTTTATCAGTTGTTATAAGCATTTGTTTATAAAAAAATTATACTTTTTTTATATTTTTTGAAATTTCATAGCTTATAACTTGTTAAATAATATAGATACAGCTACGGACTCCAGAACTTCTTTGTTCTTTGATAAAATATCTTCCTAATTACGTATAAATTATAGTAATATAGATTTTTGTTTAAATAATATACTAGTTTAAATTTATACTTACCTAATTTACATTCTGCTATTGATCATTTTCATTCATTTATCACTAGAATTATTAATATTCTGCTAAAGTTTAATTATTTATTTACTAAAATAATATTTACTGAAATAATAATTGAATTCATTTTCTAATTTTTATATTTTTTTCAAGTATATTTTTTAAATTATTTTATTTTTATTATTTTTATTGTTAGAAACTTAACAACTATAACGTACGGATAAAGATAAAAGGAACTTATTAATTACACATTATTTTGTTTAAAGAACATTTCAAAATATATTTTCATAAACAATACAGTAGTAGTAAATGAATGAAAATGATCAATAGCAGAATGTAAATTAGGTAAGTATAAATTTAAACTAGTATATTATTTAAACAAAAATCTATATTGCTATAATTTATACGCAATTAGAAATATAATTTTATAAACAAATGCTTATAACAACTGATAACAATGGTTAAGAATCATTTTAATTCATTTAAAGATAAATAAATCTTTTATAAAAATGACTTGAATGTCCTTTACCGTATCTCTTATAGTTCAAAAGTTATAACAATTTATAACTTGACAAATTATGGAACGGCTGTAATTTTATTATCATATAATATGTAACAATGCTGTAAAAAATACAAAAAAAAAATTTTCTATACTTTGTTATACATAGTTATTCTTATTATTTTTTGAAGTTTTCGAAAAAAAATATAACGGTTAATATTATTTGTTTATAACAAATTGTTAAGTTAATAAACAATGAAATTATTTATAAAAAAAAATTATTCCTCTGTTAATTCATTGGTGAAGGTCAATGATGATTTTAAAGAATGAAATAATTTCTTAACTAATTATTTAAACCATTGAAATATAAAAAAAACGATTATAAACAATAAAAAAAATTATTAGTGATTTTTTTTTTAATCATAATTTTACCTATGCAATAAGATGGAAAAAAATGTTTTTTTAAAATCCCAAAATAGTCTGTTTGTTTATTAGCAATTTCTTAACAAATGACGTAATTTTTTTTTCCAATGTTAATTAATACCTATATTAGATGCAAAAACAGCAATAATAAGATATTACTGAAAAAAAAAATTTTTGATAACATTTTTTAGACATTTCATTTTTTGTTAATTTAAAAAAATTATAATTAACAAAATAATAAACTTTAATAAATTTGATAAGGAGGCTGGTTGATATGGATGTCAACTGGCCTCCTCCTCAGATTGCTCACGTTTGATTTTTAATAAAAAGAACAACAACAAAGTCTCCCGGTTATTTATACACAATGAAGAGGAGGAAAAAAATTGTATAATTATGGAAAATAAATCATCTGCTGCCTTTACACTTTCCTTTTTTCAAAATATTGGTCCAGCTAATTATTGTTAGTTCCTGAAGAAGACCGTGGACACGGTCGAAACGTCGAAAAAATAAATGTTTATCTCCTAAAAGAAGACTGTCATTCGCAAAAAGAACCGAAACCCCAAGAAACTCAAACTCCATTGTATATTCCTGGTTCAAGAAACTCAAAACTACTATATATATATATATATATATATATAATTTTATAATTTGTAGTTTTATTTGCTGACTGAATACGAATTAATTGATTGGTATTTGGGTTATGCAGCAGGCCAATAAGTGTACTCTTTTACACGGATTCCAAGCTTTCGATAATATTTATTATCATCATCAGGGATGCTACAAAATAGGAAGACACATAGGAATATATATAATAGAGAAAAAGTAAAACACGATTCATAATTCTCAACATAAGAATACATTGTTAACGTATGTAATGTGGATTGTAGTTGATTCCTGTGAGTTGTATACACAGTTTTGTTCATATAACTTTATATATGATTTTAACATCATCGCCGCATAACCTCACTTACACTGTAAGTTATGAATATCTTGTTTTTCTCTATTATATATTCCTATGTGTCTTCCTATTTTGTAGCATCCCTGATGATGATAATAAATATTATCGAAAGCTTGAATCCGGTAAAAGAGTACACTATTGCCAGCTGCATAACCCTAATTATATATATATATATATATATATATATATATATATATATATATATATATATATATATATATATATATATATATATCTGCTTCCTATGTGAGATAGGAAAAAATGTCTCAAATAAAAGATGTAGAAAGCAATGAAAGATATGTTCCAAAAATAACTATCAACATACAGGTACAAGTGAAATTGCAAATGATACATTTCTGAAGAGGCAGCAAGGTGCCAAATCCTCATGCTCCTAGATTTATATCTATATTGAAGGAGAGGTCTACCGAGGAACCAACGACACCAGAAGATATGAAGAATAAATTAGAGAAGTTTTTCGCTCTATTACAAGATCAACTTCAATTGATGTCCGAAGAGCAATTGTACATAGACTCAATTTGTACATAGCTCAAAATGGAAGATTGTTAGAACATCTGCTGTGAAATTTGCGCTTTTTCAAATTGTATGAGTTTATTTTGTTAACTCTTCTGTCCAGAATTGAATAAAAAAATCTATTGGTGTTATGATGATTTTTTCATAGATTCCTTAAGAATTAGATATTGGGATGGAAATCAAGTAGGCAAACACTCCATTTTCTGCAAATTCATAGTATGGACTATTCTGGTATAGCCTTTTTACAGGCTGTTCCAATTTGATAACAAAGAAAATAGTGATCCAGAGCTTTGGTTGCCCCTGTATGAAAAGCGCTATGAGGCAAAATTATGAATAGGAAATGAAAATAGACTATTTTCGAGAATATTGTGTGGAGAAATTCTCTCATTGCAAATGATTGATTTTGAGATATTTGGTATTGAATGAACCCATTTTTAACCGACGAAACCAAAAAAGAAGAGGTTCTTCAGTCGACGCGTATATTTTTTTTTTGTATGTATGAAATCCACCCCTGAGGGTAGCAAAATGAAGGATATTGATCACTCACCCTCTGAATTCTGGTCCGTTAATCGATTCTATCAGGCATAACTTCGTACTGAGTTCTTCGATTTGGATGATTCTTTTCTTATTAGATAGGGTATACCACATAGTTGATCATATTTGGATTTCGAATGTAATTATCCACCCTTACGGGTAGAAAAATAGGGGATAACTGATTTTTCACTTGTGAACATTGGCACACATATATAGTTGACAGTGACAGATCGCTGTTATCATTATGTTTGTTCTCCTACATCCGTCACAATCATTATATTCTATGAGAGGATGTAATGATATACAAAGTAATGAAATAAACTAACCAGAACAACAAAAATAATTTATATTACAACAAATAGTAAAAGTAGATAATCATATTATTTAACTGGTAATAGTTGAAGTAAGGTGGGTAAGTAAGTATTTTGGAGGTAATCAAAAACAAGTAGGTAGTAATTAGTATATTTTAGCCATAAAAAATTGAAAAATAAAAAGTTTTTAACAAAAAATTAAACCGACGAAATACGACACTGAAAAGTAAAAAACGAAGTAAACCTTCTTAGTCTCAATAACTAAGCTCCTATACTGAGGTAAGTAACTAATTTTGAGTCGGTGCCAAACGAAACAATCAACGAAGATCATTAAATTACTTCAAAAAATCATCAGAATGTCACCGCGAAACTCCATGCCATCGTTTTTCGCCTTACCTAATTCATTTGCTTGTTTGTTTGGCGCCGACTCAAAATTAGTTACTTACGTTAGTTCAGGAGCTTAGTTATTGAGACTAAGAAGGTTTACTTTATTTTTTACTTTTCAGTTCCGTATTTCGTCGGTTTAATTTTTTGTGACATAAATTCCACCATAACTTCCGAATAGCCTGGTATAAACCCATACAATATATTTTTGAGAAACACTCTTCCAAAGAAATTCAATCGAGTATTATAATATATATATATATATATATATATATATATATATATCATATATATATATATATATATACTCTATATACTCTATATACTCGATATATATATATATATATATATACTCTATATACTCGATATATATATTGGATGTATATATGTATATTTTATGTTATTTTATAATAGTCTCATTTGTTCGATGTTTTATCATTGTTTTGACCTCTATGTGGGAATTCCGAGATACAAGTCGGAATTCCGAGTAACAAGTCGGAATTCCGACTTACGCTTCCGTATATTTTAAAATACCAAAAAAGTTATTGGTGACAACTATACTTGTGAAGATTTCTTCACTTCGTCTCTGGAAAACTTGGTAAGTTGGATAATGTCAGTTTTTTATTCTTATAGCACCCTATATATTTTTATCAATATTTAAAAGAGCCTCATATATGTGAATGGTTTTACAATAAAAAAACAATAACTGAGTTGACTGATCATTCATCATGAAAAAGGAATGAATGGGCCAGTTATTGAAAGAAAAGTTTGAAAATCAATATTGACAATAACAAAATAGTAAAGTGTTCTCATATATTGATATCACCTGGTATATATAACTACGAGAATTTTATCAAAATTATAGTTTATGTTGACTATAATCGATACCGAATGGAACATGCAAATCCTGACAATAAATTGCAAGAAATTTGTCAGATTTGCACAGCATTAAAAAGATCCTACCAAAAAAAAAGCATCGAATAATTTCTTTTAATATCTGAATTGATTTTTGAGGACCTAAAATAGAATAATGAGAAACAACAACTATTTCAATCAAAATGTCTGCAGTAAATTTTTTCATTGGTTTTATATAATCCTGCTAGTATTAAGGATATATTTGAAACATTTTTGAGGAAAAAATTATACATTCTCATAAAATAAAATATTTTAACATGTAAATCGTGGTTTGAAGAAGCGCCTGACAAAAATTGAGAAGCATTCCGATAAAAATAATATTTGCCATAATGGTCTTAGAATTTTCAGCAACCTAACTCTCTTTCTATGTTTTTGTGGGATCGCCACATTTTTGTATTATTTTCACTGGAGTCCCACGCTTTTTTACATAAGAGAAAATTTTTTGGTCAATGACTTTATTCCTATTACTTTCAACATTTTAGTCCTTATTGCTCAATAAGCGTATTTTGAGTTTTTTTAAACTATTTTTTTTTTCATCATTTCAGGCGAAAAACTAGAACTGAATTAGTGAGAGTATCAGCAGCAGTAATGGGCATTGAATTCTCATATGCTGCCGAAACGGCGTTTGTATCTCCTACTCTACTCAAAATTGGCGTCGAGCATAAACATATGACTCTCGTTTGGGCGTTATCACCGCTTATTGGATTCTTTCTCACTCCAATATTGGGATCGCTAAGTGATAGATGTCACTTAAGCTTCGGAAGGAGGCGTCCTTTTATTTTCATCATGTCAGTGGGAGTTCTACTCGGTAAGTGAATTTTATTTTCGTAAATTTCTTGCGACAAATTGTAAGCTGCAATTAGGAAATATTCTACTTTTTTACGATACACCAGTTTCAGAACATTCTGAACCAATTCAGGGGACAACTTTCAACAATTTTGTTATGCATAAATGTGTCCTTTAACGCCCTGTATGCTCCAATCATATGAGGTTTGTTCCTACGTGTCAATTGAATGATATTGTTACCAATCAGGGGTTTGTTTATGTTTCTGTGCTGTTTATTATATTCAATTTATGTTGCTGGCATAGTATATAGTACTGTTCCTTTATTCATTTCGTCATCTTATATTGTTGCCCTAAAGAAGGCGTAATTTTTCGCCGAAACGTTGGCATCAAGAGTATGATATACCTAGTATTGTATTTCAATAGAGTCCTGCTCGTGAATATAACAGAAATAATTATCTCGTATCTTGCAAGAAATCAAAGGCGTTTATCATTATATTCATCAGAAATCTTTCAATCTTTCTTCATGAGAAAAAATCCACCCCTATTCTTCTTAGCACCTTCATCGGAATACTTTCAGTCCAACATATACAGGATTTTTTTCTCATTATTCAATGAATTTCCAGCATTTTTTTAATACATTTTTTGACACTCTATATTGTAGAGAACGTTTCGATACAACTACTTTTGCCGTTTGGAATACTATTTTTCAATCTGCGTAGATATGGCGAATAACGTCATGACATTTTCTATAGAGCATGACATCTTTGACACAGAAAACAGAGCTTCATTTATTCTCATAAGAATTTAATACTCAAGATCAGCTCATATTTTTTTTTCATAATTTCATCGATTCTTTGAACTTCTGTGCAGATTGAAATGTTCATATAGTTTTCGACAATTCATTGTTTCCCCCACACTTTTCTTTATGACAAATATCAACCTTTCCACCTTCTCAACTTCTCAGATGTCATTCATACCTTTTTTCCAATCATGATTCAGTTAATGTTCCTTTTTGAAACTCTTCAGGCAGTAATATTCAGTCAATTGGTTGAGATCATCATAAATATACGCAGCGTTTTCAGCTCATCATCAAATGGTTTCCTAAAGAACCTTTTTTCTTCTGCTAATCCACTCAATCAATCTTCATTTCCATTTTTCGACATGGTTTACATGTTTTGGAATTGTAAATAAATAGATAAAATATAAAATAGGTAAAAATGCGCAAGATAAAATTGACATAGCATAAACAAAATAAGCAATTACAAAAATATTACTCAATATTCTTCACACATATGCTTAACTTCTTTGAAATCATTCATACTACAGTTAGTACTCCATTGATACCCTCCATCAATTTTCAATCGAGGAAGATTATGTGGATTGTATGTCTGATCTTCACGCCAATATTTCTTGATATTTCAACAACTGATTCCATCTCGATTGGAGGATTGAAGTGGCCTACTGAAATATTATTATCATTTGAAAAATTTCATTGGTGGTGACATTCTAATAATTGTTTTGAGGCTTGATATTGGTCCCCAACGGTGAAGATTTGGGCTACATGATGGGTGATCGGCATCCTCCCAAACTGAATTACTCCCGAATAGCATCCCATAGGACTAGTGCATCGATTGAAGGGAAAGTGAATGGGAATTTCACTGTAACTACAGAGAATTATAACATTTCATCAATTTCCGTTGAGGACGATGTTCGATCTCTTCCATACAATAACAGCCATCCTTGGGGAGTATTCTTTACCATACTGGGAACTGTTTTACTTGACTTTGATGCCGATTCTTGTCAAAGTCCCGCCCGAGCATATCTCCTCGATGTAACTATTCCAGGTGAGACTTAGTCAGTGCTTCTCAAAAGTCCCCTCGCTCCCTCTTATTTTTGGAACGATTATACATAAACAAGTGAAATTTGGAAATTGAATATTAAAGGTTGTAAACTTCCCTACTAGTGATGTAAGATGACGTCACAAGGCCATTGTGACCAATAATTTTAAATGGAACCCTACGGCAAGCGACACCTCTTTTGAAAGGTATCAAAAAAACCTATTCAATGATACTAATTTTGTGTTTATGGCAGTTTTGGCAACTCGCTTTTAAAAAACGCAACGCTGTGATGAATTAAATCAGTTAATACTGAAATCCCAAATTCAAGCTCCGCCTCTGGATAGTTGTCAAATGAGCTGACGTTTTTGTTAGTCTCCCTAATTCGACGTTTTTGTAATTGTCCAAGTTTTTGTACATTTAATAATTTGTGTATTGTTGATCAAACGTTTAACTGTTTTAGCAGCTTTTGGTACTTTTAATATTTTTGTACATTTTAATAATTTGTTAAACTGTTGTGAGCCGAACGTTTAGGTGCTTCAAGAAATGGTACGTGCTTTAGGTGATAAAGTAGCAGCGATCCTAATTCTTGGTGAAACTGGACAAAATATTCATGCAGCAGAACGCATTTTTAATGAGAGGTTTCCCGATCGCCCCGTTTCGAGGACTTATTTGAGGGAGCTTCTTCGTAAGTTTGAAACAACGGGTAGTATTGATGATGCGAAACGATCTGGCAGACCACAAATTTCTGATGAGAAAAAAATTTATATACTGTCAGAAGTAATAGTTAATCTTACTTCTTCAACAACTCACGTTGCATCTACCTGTGAAGTCAGTCGAAGTACAGTACACAGGGTGTTGAAAAAATACAAATTTCATCCATACAAATGAAAAATGGTTCATCAACTCTCAGACGACGACCCAGACCGAAGAGTAGAATTTTGTGAAAATATGGAAACTAGAATTAACCAACAGCCAGACTTTGTCAAAACAATTTGTTTTAGTGACGGAAGTACTTTCTATCTAAATGGAAATGTAAATACACAGAATGTGAGGTATTGGAGTAACACAAATCCTCGCCTGTTTCGTGAAACACATACCCAATTTCCCCAGAAGGTGAATGTTTGGGCAGGTATCCTGGGAAGCCACATCGTTGGGCCTCTTTCTTTAAATACTCATTTAACTGGTGACGTTTATCTGGAGCTGTTGCAAAACGCAATAGAACCGTGAATCCTTGAAATTTTGGAAGATAATCCAGATGAATTCGGCAATTTGGAAATAACATTCCAACACACTCCTCCACACTATTACGGTGCAGTAGGACGGTATTTGGATGAGGAGTATCGTGGTAGAGGAATTGGACGGCGAGGTTCAACGGAATGGCCAGCTCGATCACCGGACCCTCACACCTTTGGATTTTTTTCAGTGGAGGTACCTTAAATCGAAGGTTTACGCCACTGAACCTGACAATATTGACGTTTTAAAACAACGTATTGTTGCAGAATGTGAGGCTGTTTCCTCAGACACATTTGCAAAGGTACGAGAAGAGTTTAAAAATAGGATATTTCACTGTCAGGAAGTGAATGGAGGTCACTTCGAGCAATTTCTTCAAGTAGATACTGATAATGAGCCATCAAAACTGCCATAAACACAAACAAAATTAGTATCATTGAATAGGTTTTTCGATGCCTTTTAAAAGAGGTGTCGCTTGCCGCTGGGTTCCATTCAAAATTATTGGTCACAATGGCCTTGTGATGTCATCTTTGACGATTTCGTCACCTATCATCACTAGTATGGAAGTTTACAACCTTTAGTATTCAGTTTCCAAATTTCACTTGTTGATGTATAATCGTTTCAAAAATAAGAGGGGGGGAGGGGACTTCTGAGAAGCACTGTAGATTATAGTATTCAATACACTGAAGACGATAACGGGACGCCATAGTATCATACCATTGAAAAACGTGTTCATAGAAGAAACAAATATTCGAACATGTAAAGTATCATATAAAAGCTAGCAAAATTCAGAGCTCATCCATGAATAAAAAAAATTGAAGTATGATCGGGGGCACTGAGAAAGCTACAAATAATTATCCCCTTGAAGTATAGGAAAAGATAGAAATAGTCCTGACGGGTAAGGTATCAAATCGAAGCCACAGAAACGTAATGTATTTGATCAAAACTCCTTAAACTGAAAAAAAATCTAACTTCAATTGCAGAAGTGACAATAAAAAATATAATAAAAACAAATGTATGATAACGTCATTATTGAAGAAACACATTAGTAATCTGATCGGGTTAAGCATATTTTTTGGTTTCGTCAAGTGAGATAAAAAAACGGATTCAATGTTAGTGCTACATTGAATCTATGTGGAAAAAAACTCAATGATTTTCTAATAGGAATTCGATAAAACTAATGTACAATCATCTTACTTCCAGAGGACCACGCTAGGGGTTTGAGTACTTTCACGATCATGGCAGGTTTGGGAGGATTTTTTGGATATGCCCTCGGTGGAATAAACTGGGATGTAACTTTCATCGGTTGGTAAATATTTCCGTATCACAAACATCGAATACCCATTTCTTTTAAGGTGCCCTTCTTGGTGGTCATGTTCGTGCCGTATTCACATTGATCACATTCATTTTTGTTGTGTGTGTTTCATATACAATCACAAGTTTCAAAGAGATGCCATTGAGTCTACTAGAAATGAAAGGAAAAGATTTTGCGACTTTTGAAAATTGTATAGACGACGAGGAATATGAGCTTGCAGAACATGGAGGTCACTGTTATGGAGCTATAGGAAACACAAAGGAAACGGAAACTGTAAGTTTTGATTTTTCGGTGAATATTACAAACGTCCACCTAAACGTCTATAGGACACACAAAGGAAACAGAAACTGTAAGTTTTTTATTTTTTGGTGAATATTCTAAACGTCCGCCTAAACGTCTACATGGTTGATGAAATAAATTCTAGTCATAATTTTTATTTTGAGTACATCTGACAGAGCTCAGAACTTGAAATAGCATACATTCATTTCTAGGAATAAGAAACTAAGTTCATTGATCTTTCTACAGAAGATTATTAATGCATTCTCTTTGAATGGCTACCTGACTTATATTGGAAAAATATGAACAGGATGTTTATAAAATCAGATATGGAATCAGAAAGCATATCCTGGAATGTACCACAGGGACCAATTTTTTATTTCTTATATATACAGTGTCACACATAAAGTATGCAACTTATGGAAGTTTTTTTTATTAATAGATATAATGAAAATTTGACTTCGCAGTTAGTTTGTGCTTGAAAAATGAGTGAAAAACAGCTTCTTTCCTTTTGTCATGTGCTACTCTAAACCTGTCAAATTTAAATTTTTTTTCGAAAATCCTCAAAAAATCAGTTTTTTTTTTAATTTTGAAAAATTCAAAAAAAAAGTTGCTCCGTTTCCAATTTCATACCTTTGCTCCAAATTTGGACTCTCTACTGTCACTTCGACTTTTTTCCAATTTTTTTAATTTTTGGAATCTTTCGCTCTACCGATTCGAACAAAACATGATTCAAATATCATAACTTTGATGAATACGAGACTTCAATGTCATACATGCCTAGAAAATACCCACATTGGCCTGTTATCAGAAAAAAAAATAAATGCACCTCCAGAAATTCGTCTTTGTTGTTGCAAAGTTCATCTAGTTTTTTTATGTCATTGTGACTGTTGGATGTAAACTGTTTGATGTAATTTTCGCGCAAGTAATAATTTTTCGCAACATTTCTTGAATTAATTTCATAAATCTCATATTCTTTATTTTCACCATTGGATGTGTAAAAAACATTAAACCAAAATAATTTTAATCAAATTCACAACAAAACATCGTAACATTCATTGATTTATCTCAATAATCTGATAAAGAACCCGAATTCATCATTCAGTATGCCGTCCTTCCCGTTCTATACAAATTATAGTCCTTTCATTCATATACTTTGTGGAATTTTTAATAAATAGGGGATGTATATTAGCACAACACTCCCGAATGGTATTCTCTAAATGTTCTTTGTTTGCAAATGGTCTGTGTTTAAACACTTTTTATTTCAGATAACCTCATAAAAAAATGTCCATTGGAGAAAAGCCCGGTGATCTTGGTGGCCAATAATCTTCCCAATCTCGTCCTATCACTTTGCCCCTAAACATCTGACTGAGACACTGTTTGACTTCAACCGTTTGGTGGATCGGTGCCTCGTCAAGCTGATACCACAAATTACGTCAGAGGCAGATTATCCAAAACTTCAGACAACTGATTCATAATGAAATTTCTGTACATGTCTGCGTTAATATTTTCTCTAAAAAAATATGGTCCAAGTATTTGGTTATGTAATAAACCACACAATGAATGAATATTGGTCACGGCATTCTATTACAAAATTTGGATTATTGTTGGACTACCAGCGACAATTTTGGGAACTAACTGTTCCGTTCGACGTGAAAGTTGCCTCGTCTGTCCATAAAATCCTGTAGGGAAATGTGATATCATTTTCTCTCACACCTTGGAACCAAAATGAAAATCCTGCTCGAATATCGAATATCTTTCTTCAAGAGTGTGTATACCTTATTGGATTATGTGGTTTCTTGAAACGATTGTCTACAGAGCCAGTTTCTTTGAATGTTTTCAATATCCTTCCCACGGTACTAAAGTGAATATTTCTTCCTGGAATCCGGTGATTGAAAATACAAGCAACATCTGGATATGGCACATTCTCACCACATGAAAGAACGATTTTTCCACTTTGTCTTGTGTGGATAACATTGTACATATAACTTATTTGTGAATTATAAATGTAGGAAAATCTGGACACAAAACAACTCAATTTATTACTCGCAATTATTTGACATTAACCAAAACTAAAAATTTGTTTCAAAAGCCTACTACGGGAAAATTTCATTTTGATTCGATCAATTGTACTATTTTTTTCCCGAAATGTTGCATTAGTCTTGTATTGTTTAAAATCACGAAATTCATGTTTAGTACAAATCGCTAGAACGAAAGTCTTTTGAATAGTTTTGATACTGTAGGTCATTGTTTAGTTTAAAGAAAAGTATGATATTTCGGGTTTGTTTGTAACTGAATTATTGGTCAGAAAAATAATCAAACTGGATAAAAATCTAATAAAAAAATAAATACGAGTGTAACAAGAATGAAGAGAAATTCGTTTATTCGATTACTGACATATTAACGTCCTTACATTGAGAATCCGAATCAGTTTCACAATGAAATTAAAAAACTAGATGAACTTTGCAACAACAAAGACGAATTTCTGGAGGTGCATTTTTTTTTCTGGTAACAGGCCAATATGAGTATTTTCTGGGCAAGATATGATATTGATACGAAGGCGTAGAAGTGCCACTTTTTTTTTATTTTACAATTCCGACTTGTATCTCGGAATTCCGACTTATAAGTCGGAATTCCGACTTATAGAGATACAAGTCGAAATTCCGACATACAAGTCGGAATTCCGACATAGAGGTCATAACAATGAAAAAACATTGAACAAATGAGATTATTATAACATATATATATATATATATATATAATTATATAAATATACATATATATATATATATATATATATATATATATATATATATATATATATATATATATATATATATATATATATATATATATATATATTAAAATTATAAGTGGGTGGCGATAGCTGTTTTTATTTGAAAAAAAAAATTACCAAATAAAATTTAGAAAAATGGAACTATTTTAAATATATATAACATAAGGTGTCAATAAACGTGTGACCATCAAAGTTGTGTTTTTTTAAATGAAATATCCTATACATCTTCACTCGATTGAATCCCTATGGAAGAGAGTTTCTCAAAAAAGGTGGTATGGTTTTATACCAGGTGATTCGAAAGTTATGTTGTAATTTTTGTTACAAAATGGATTCATTCGACACCAAATATATAAAAATCAATAATTTGCAATAACAGAATTTTTCCACACAATATTCTTGAAAATAGTGTATTTTCATTTCCTATTCATAATTTTGCCGAATAGCTCTTTCTCCATACAGGGGTAACCAAACTCGGTATCACTTTTTTCTCAGTTTCTTCAAATAGAGCCGCCTATAAATAAGGCTATACCAGAATACCACTATGTGTTTGCAGAAAATGTAGTGTTTGCCTACTTAATTTCCATCCCAAATGTATCTAATTCTTAAGGAAAGTATGAAAAGGTTATCATAACAGCAATAACGATTTTTTATTCAATGCTGGACAAAAGAGGTAACAAAGTAAACTCAAATAATTTAAAAAAGCGTAAATTCACAGGAGATGTTCGAACAATCTCCCATTTTGAGCTATCTTCGGACATCAATTGAAGTTGATCTTGTAATAGAGCGAAAAACTTCTCTAATTCTATTCTTTATATCTTCTGGTGTCGTTGGTTTCTCGCGTGACCTCTCCTTTATCATATCCCCAGAGATAGAAATCTAGAGAAGTGAAGTCTGGGTACCTTGCTGGTCACTGAATGAGTCTGTTTTTTGGTATCCATTTATTTCTGCGCCATCTGTTTAAAAATCTTCTTATCCGATTTTGATTGTGGGGAGGCGCACTATCATGGTAATATAACCTCTGTCTGGTGTCAATCGGTACATTCCCCAACAAATTTGGTGAATCATTTTGGAGAAAATATCTGTGAATTTCTCCATTCAGTGGCCCATCAAAGAAATATAGTCTTCTAACCTGATCTCCAATTATGCCCCGACATTTATCGACCATCTATTTTGGTTATCAACTCCTCTGACCCAATAGGGATTCTCTGTCGAGTAGTACTGGCAAATTGTGGCTATTTACCATCCCATTACTTTTAAATGTATTTCAGAAAATTTGGTTCCTCGCGACTGAAATTCGATGTATTTTCGCAATAGCAAACTCTTGTACTATAATCCCTTTCATAGAGTTCTTGATGTAATTCAATTCGGTATGGATGAAGATTTTTTTTATCAATATTCTGTTCACGGAAGTGTGACTCACATTTAGCTCTTTTGCAATGTTCCTCGTACTGACATGAGGATTCTCGTCGGTTGAAAGCATCACCGCTAATTCAATTTCTTCTTTTGGTGCAATTTAATTCACTTCTTATGGCCTGTGGATGTCCTCTATGTAGGAGATTTCAATAGTCACCATAATCTATGGGGATATGAGAATAATGATGACAATGGAGAAGAGCTTGTAGACTGGGCCGAAACCAACAACCTCCATTTAGTTTTCAGTGCCAAAGATAAGCCAACGTTTTTCTCAAGAAGGTGGCGTAAGGGCTACAATCCGGATCTCTGTTTTATATCAAGTAATTCACAATCACAACCTTTATCTAACTCACGCACTGTACTAGCGGACTTCCCACATAGTCGGCATCGCCCCGTTGTGATTACAGTAGGAATCGAAATACCAATGGTCGACTCAGTTCCCAGGCCACGATGGAACTTCGGCAAGGCGAAATGGACTACCTATGCAGCGGAAATCGATATGTGCATCCGTTTCATCCAACCAAAGGCTAAAAACTATCACAAATTCATAGGCCTAATGATAGCTGTAGCCAAAAAACATATCCCCCGAGGTTTCCGCAAGAAGTATATCCCTGGATGGAGCGAGGAAAGCCAGTCCCTATACGAGGAATTCGAGGACTCAGGAAACCTGGAAACTGCTGACCATCTACTAAGATCCCTTGACGCCAGCAGAATGGACAAATGGACTTCTGCTGTGGAACGCATGAACTTTGCACGTTCCAGTAGGAAAGCACGGGGTCTACTGCGGAAGCTTGGAGGATGTAACCGAAATGTCGTGGGAAATGCCTCAATAAACCCAAACCAAATAGCCAACCGCATAGTTGACGTTTCTCGTGCACCATCCGATAAAAACCACACAAGAGACGTCAAGAAATCCCTAATAGACCTGAAACGTTCTACCCCCTCATCGTCCGAGTTTTCGCAAGACTTCTCTGCCGAGAAATTAGAACAGGGCTTCAAAAATACAAAAATTGGGAAAGCAGCAGGCTTCGACGGCATCTACCCCGAATTCCTGGTAAACTGTGGTAGGGTAACCCGACTGTGGCTTGTGAAATTTTTCAATGACATCCTTAACACAGGCAGCCTACCACCAGAATTTAAGAGAACAAAGATTGTTGCTATTCTAAAACCTGGGAAACCACAGGAGCTACCCGAGAGCTACCGACCTATAGCTCTCCTCAGCTGCTGCTATAAGCTGTTAGAAAGACTACTCTATAACCGTATATGTCCTGCAGTTGATGTACTGATCCCCGTAGAACAGGCTGGGCTTAGGAGTGGCCGTAGCTGTACTGACCAAGTCTTATCCCTGACAACCCACATCGAAGCGGGGTTTGAAAGGGGACTGAGAACATCCGTAGCGTTCATTGATCTTACTGCAGCATATGACACCGTATGGAGGGAAGGCCTAATATACAAATTACTCAGAGTCATACCATGCCTGAAAATGTGCCATTTAATTAACAACCTATTAACAAACAGACTATTCCAAGTCTTTGTTAACGATGCTGAAAGCACTACTAGGAAACTGAACAATGGCCTCCCGCAGGGTTTGGTGCTCGCCCCACTCCTATTCAATCTCTACACAGCTGACCTACCTGAAACGAGGTGGAGAAAATTTGCATATGCAGACGACTTAGCGATTTCCTATCAGCACAAACTCAAATTACCAACTGAACATGCTTCGAATGAAGACCTCGCCAAGCTTAATGATTACTTAAAAAAATGGACGCTGTGCCCAAGTCCGGCTAAAACAGAAGTCTGCTGCTTCCATCTATCGAACAGGCAAGCGAATGATACCCTGCGAAAATATATTTGAATGTAAGTTATTGATAAGAGCAAAAGAGGGAAGTGATTTCCAACAAAAGTCTCAATCTGCCTACTCCTAGGCTATAGTCACTGAGGTAGGGATGTGATTTTCCATGAGGTCTCAATCTGCCTACTCCTCAGGTGTTGTCACTTAGGGAATAAAATGATTTCCAACCAAGGTCTCAATCTGCCTTGTCCTAGATTGTAGTCACTTAGGTGGGGTTCAGGATTTTGTAACTCGTCACTGGGGTCTCAATCTGCCTACTCCCCAGGTTTCGCCACTAGCTTTCTCTAAGGTCTCTGAATCTTCCTATTCCTTCGAGGAAACTGAGATTCAGAGGGTGGATGTGGAGTATTTAACCTAGGTGAATTCAGTAGAGCGGAACTTTGGGCACATCTTGGTTTGGCAGTAAGCCGAGAAAGTAGATGTTTCCAAGTATTGGGTAGTCTGCGTCCATCATCGCGTTTGTTGAGGCAGTTCGGGCGCATCTCGATCTCAAGGGCTTCACGAATGACCGTCGCTTGCAGTGTTCTCTCAGTGGCAATGGTCCTGGTCTGGTCGATATCCATTCTGTGGCCTGTCTCTTTATAGTGCTTGGAGATTGCCGAAGAAAGGTCTAAGTGTCGGATAGCAAGTTGATGTTCGTTAACTCGACTGGTGACTCGCCTGTTAGTTTGTCTTATATAAGTCCTAGGGCATTCAGAATACAATATTTTATATATTCCTTGAGACTCATTAGGTATGTTATCTTTAGGAGACCTGAGTGAATCAGAGATTCTATTATTTGCGGTGAAATAGGTTTTAATGTCGCGTTTCCTTTCCAGTTTTGATAAAAAAAAATCTAGAAGCGGTTCAACCCGAACTTTCAATATTCATATATTTATATATATATATATATATATATGTATATATATATATATATATATATATATATATATATCTGTTATAATAATCTCATTTGTTTAATGTTTTTTCATTGTTGAGACCTCTATTTCGGAATTCCGACTTATAAGTCGGAATTCCGACTTATAAGTCGGAATTCCGACTTACAAGTCGGAATTCCGACTTACAAGTCGGAATTCCGAGATACAAGTCGGAATTCCGACTTACAAGTCGGAATTGTAAAATAAAAAAAAGTGTGGCACTTCTACGCCTTCTTATATTGAAGTCTCGTATTCATCAAAATTATGAAATTTTAATCAAGTTTCGTTCAAATCAGTAGAGCGAAAGATTCGAAAAATTAAAAAAATTGGATAAAAGTCGAAGTGACAGTAGAGAGTCCAAATTTGGAGGAGAGGTATAAAATTGGAAACTGCGCAACTTTTTCCTTTGGCATTTTTCGAAATTTCTAAAAAAAACTGATTTTTTGAGGATTTTCGAAAAAAATGTCAAATTTGACAGGTTTAGAGGAGCACATGACAAAAGGAAATAGGCTGTTTTTCACTCATTCTTCAAGCACAAACTAACTGCGAAGTCAAATTTTCATTATACCTCTTAATAAAAAAACTTCCATATGTTGCGATCTTTATGTGTGACACTGTATATATATATATATATATATATATATATATATATATATATATATATATAAATATATATATATATATATATATATATTATTACTAAACTGGGGTTCTTCTCTATTGAAATACTTGACTAATTATTGCCCGTTTCTTACAATTATAAACATCTACTAAGATATCGTGCAGACTCCTGTTGGTTTTTTTACGAATAATAAAATAACACTGCACTGTTAGGCTGGCTCTTATGGTTTTTCAATTACCGAAATTTACATAGGGTTGTTCTTAATTTTTTTGTTAACTTGTGATTTTCCATTTTAAATTCTGATTGATATGTGAAATGATTCATTTTAATAGCTTACATGTCGAAATAATACAGATTGATTCCTTAACATAATTCCAAAATAAACTAGATGTCTATGGTGGAGATCACTTAGCGCTTCATGATTCATATCAACTGTGAATATACTATTCATATGTATCGCCCATACTGATTTAACTGCTCATAATATTTTTTACTGTTATTTGCCCAATAGTTTTATCTTTCTTTTTGAACCTCTATCATGTATGTTTCTTGGGATGAGAAAATTTTTTTATTACCTACTACTGAAATTATTAACAGGGTATTCATGAAATCAGATGTGGAATCATCTGCGACACAAAGATAAACTTCCATGTTGAAGAGGGAAACATTATCAATTCCAATTGAATAGAAATATTTTTCTGTGAATTAAAAAATCCACGATAAAAGTTAAGTTATTTTTTGTGAATATCTAACAGAAAATAACTACTTCCCCTGTTAAAGCCTCGCTGGAACGGAAACTGCATCTAATATATATTTCGAGAGGACCCCAACTCAAAAGAAAAAATGTGAAAGTAAAAATTTGCATTTTCATTCAGATTGTTATTTGATTTTCTATTCCAGTCTTTAAGAACTCATATAGATGAATGAGACAAAGAATCATATTTTCCAAGTTCTCCTTCTTCTATCAGATATAGTTCAATGTCCAGCGTGGCTTTAGCCGGGGAAGTAGGTTGTGGTTTTCTTTTAGATATTCACGACAAATAACTTCATTTTTATCTTGGATTTTTTAATGAACAGAAAAATGTTTCTTTGTATATATTCTATATTGAAAAGAGAATATATCCAGGAATAGAAAAGTTTCCAGTAAAAAAATTACCATATTATCTAACAGAAATAACTACTTTCCCGACACTATGCCAATACTGGATGTTGAACTACATCTAATAGGTATTATAAAAAGACCCTATCGTGAAAGAAAAATCCGAAATTGAAATTTTGCATTTTTATTCACAAAATGTGTTTCATGCTTTCACGAACACATTTTTTTCAGTGATGGATAATGATTTTTTTCTGGAATGACACTTTGAATGTTTTTCTTTTGACAATTCAACTCATGTATAAAAAATCGCATATGCCAAAGTGGAATTGTCAGTTTGACAGCGGCAAAAGTTAGCTGTAACTTTCACAGCGACAAATGCACTAGTGGTTTTTCCACTTATTCATTTGTTTATCAATTATCGCGGTGTTGGTTGCCAAAATAAATAAAGTTTGCACTGATATGTTTCTAAATTTCTTATTCATTAAATTGTCCTGCCGAATTACACTCGATGTTTGTATTGATATCGGGTAAATTTGTGTTGTTCAAATTCTAAACTGTTTCCTTTAGCAATTTGACTCGAAAAACTGACAACCTAAAAACGCTTCACCTTAGGTGTCGCGTTTTTGATAGTTGACAGTTTTTCTCGTCTAATTGCTAGGCAACAGTTTCTCATTAAACAACCCAAATTCACCTGATAAAATACAAACCTCTCGTGCAATTATAAGTAACAAATTGACCTGTCGAAAGTTATGAAAATTTTCATTTTCAACATAATATGAACACCAATTTGAGTTTAATACTTTGTAGTCCAAGCGCATGGTGGCATCATCTTTATCAAGTGAGAAATTTCGTTTGTAATTGCTTTGATATCAATAATTTCTTAGTTAATCAACTATATCTGCTTCCTATAATTCTATAAAACCCTTTTTAGTTGATTTTGATATCAGGATAATATATAACTCTCTATACCGTTTACTTGAGAAGGAGATATTGTTTCTATAAAGCACCATTTTACTGGTTCAAGTTTACAGGATATTCGGTACATTCGTGTATACCGGCCAATAATAAAATGATAAACATATTTGAAATTCATTGTACAAGCGCCAAAAAGCTTTAAAAAGTCATAATTATACGCTAAAAACGTTCAATCGTAAGGCAAATTGCTTTTGTTGCAAAACTAACTCCATAAGAACCTATTGGCGGAGAATTCTATATCGAAATATTTTTCAAGGAAGCTTTCCGGAAAACTTCGATATCAGTATGAGATAATAAGGTAGAGAACACTGTGTGCAATGATTTTCATATATCAATCGTAGATGGTCATTTTTATATAGGTAATAATGGGTGTTCTTCAGGAAACACATGTTAGATTCAGTATCATCTGCTTCGGTAGAAGGGATTTCAATCAAATATTATTAGAGTTGGGTACTAATGAGGGTGCCAGAGGTAATAACCGCATTTTGATTCTTTTTAACGAGCAAAGGCGACTTTGGTTGCAAAAACTAGAACAGACACTACGGTATTATATTCATTGATTCACTCTTATATCTGTTTGATAACATAGTTGGGTTTAACTGGTGCGAATCTTTTTTTGTAGTACTTCGATTTTAATGGAAGTGACTGCATGTTCAGATTAACTCTTATATTTTTTTGGATTCGCATTCAGCACCCTTTTTTATAATAAACACATTCGTATCAATCATTCCGAATCCCGTTACCCCCACTCAAAGTTATAGATATATTCATGAAACCCATATCATCAGTAGTGTAAGTTATAATGAAGTGTTTACATTTAGCCGTCCCAAATATAAATGCTAATCAATTACAGAATGTTTTAAATTATCATTACTAAACTTGACTTGATTTAAATTTTCCCAGTTGTCTTCTGTCTATTTTTCAATTGCTTAATTGAATTTTCCTCAGGATAATACGCAACAAATATCTCCTGTGGATGCGGGGAATGTTTTGAAAACACAAAGGAAAAGCATTGCCCCGGATCCCGATGCTTCACTGTCTTTGTACCTAATGAGCATCATTCACATGCCCCACTCCATAAGAATGTTGTGTTTGACAAATTTGTTTTGCTGGATGGCCCATGTTTGTTATTCCCTTTATTTCACGGATTTTGTTGGTGAAGCAGTTTTTGATGGAAACCCAACGGTGAGCTATATTAACAATTGTCTATTATGTTATTTGAATTTATAATCTGCGTCTCAATCCTAATATTGAAGACGATTACAAAAGAAAAATCGTTGTGTGCTATTCAAGTACGATACGTTCAATTGCAGAACCTTAAAGGTTGGTAACTAGATGTTCAATGAGCATTCCCTCAGTTGAAGGTGGGGGTTTTCGACCACATGAAGTACAAACAGATGAACAGTCCTCTACATATTTGCGATCCTTTCCCTGTGCGAAAGATAAATTCCACCAAAAAGTATATTGTTTCACACCCGTTTACATCTATGAAAATAATAACAAAGTGAATTAACATCAACATTCTTGACGCCACTCCATATCAATCGTGAACATTCGAATTGAAATTTAAGGATATCATTATATAAAACATAGAAATAGATCTAGACAAACTGAGTCAGAATCTACCGGAAAACTTCGTGTGCCTCAATTTCAGATTTATCGAAACCATTTTTCTTGGGTGGAAAAATTCGAATCCACATAGGTAAATTCACACAATCACAGTAATATTCATATGGCTAGACGATCTTTCCTATATATGTCTGAAATAACATAGTAATATTCTTTGCAGTGGTAAAATACACTTGATGGCATACGTTAAACGAATTGCTGTACCAATGTTTATCACTATCCACTAAAAATCAAGGAGGTAGGATTAAAAATAAGGTAATTTCAATTTGCCTTTTTCTCAGGTGTAGTCACTTACTGATAAAGATAGGAAGTGAATTAACACTGAGGCATCCGGTGTAGTCACTTTGGTAGAATTAGAGTTGAATAATTTGACACCGAAATCTCACTCTGTCTACTCCTCAGGTCTCGCCACTAGTTGTTTCTAAGTCTCACACACAGTTTTATTCCACATATATATATTTTCAGGCAATGGAGGGAAGTACGTCACGGGAGTTGTATGAATCTGGAGTAAGATTTGGATGCTGGGGAATGTCCATGTACTCCTTATCATGTGCATGTTATTCAACAAAGATTGAAAAATTAATTAAATATTATGGGTGAGTAGCCAGAATGAAAAATAGGTTAGGAATATATTGGTAGTTCAATTGATGATTCGATCATCATGTTCTATTAGCTTTATCAAGACACTGAATATTCTTTTTCAATTTTCAATATTTTGAAATAATTACATGTGTGGTATAAAAAACTTTCTCTTCAGCAACCGAACATATAAAATCTATTATTGTTTCATTTGGCAAACAGACAATGTTTACACGAGATAACCAGATGCCAAGTATTTTTGAATGCAGAAACTTCGAACGAACTATATTTCAATAGAATAATTCTGCAGGTTGTCTCTGAGACAATCCTGGCATGTTTTCTCCCCAGATCCCCTCTGGGGAGTGCGCAAAACTGAGTATATTTTTTTCCGGTCTTCTGAATTTACGAGAAAACAGTTTCAAAAAATTGAACATAGCTATACAAAATTAAAACTGATCACACATCAAAATGTATCTCTCTTTGTCTCTGAAACTACCGTACAGTCATAAAACAATTATTTTCAACCGTTTGCTTTTTGAAAAATAATAATAAATAAACTATTCACTTGGGTGATCAAACACTTCCTTTTTGAAATTGCGAGTCCGAATGTTCTGATATATCCAAACTTGATAATCCAGAAGCGACACTAAATATTTACATGTAAAACCAATTTATGTAAGAAGTGTACTATGTATTTTTAGGTACTTCATTCTATATACAGTGAAAACCAGGCCAAAACTCACATTGTAAGAATTTAAACTATTTGTATTATATTTAAATTATTCTACTTTGTACTCCAAAAGGTTATACGGAATACCTTTGAAAGATCATACTCAAAGTCGTCGTCGTCTGATTTTTCTTGTATGAACATTTATTATAAAATAAAAATTAAAAAAATTTTGACAATATACTTAATTTTGACCCTTCTTCATTCTTGAAGAAAAACACCGCTAGGTGAAAGGGGAAAACAATTTTTTCTGAATGTATTTTCTGAAGTATAATGCCAGTGAGGGTTTTGGACCACTGTTTCAGGATTTTTTATTGTGCAATGAGAGAAAAAGTTTGACATTATTCACGAGGATGAAATATGGACCTCTAGCTAAAAATTGTTTTCCCATATTTTGGGTTTTCTTCTCCCATTGGAAGTAAAAAATATAGTTATCTGTTTAAGGAGGGCAAATTAATAAATTTGCCCCGATACGTTACTACATTTTTGGTATTCTATTTAGTAATTAGAACAGGTAACTTTTTTACTTCCAGGGGAAGAAGAAACCAAAAATATGGAAAATAATTTCCAGCCAAAGGTCCAGATTCCATGCTCGTGAATATTGTCAAACTTTCTCACTGAATACATCCTGAAACAGTGGTCCGAAACCCTCACTGGCATTATACTCCAGACGCCATTCGGAAAGAAACGTGATTCACCTTTCATCTAGCGGGATTTTTCCTCAGGAATGAAGAAGGATCAAAACTAAAACAAAAACAAATTTGTCAGTAAAATTATTTGCCTAAAATGTTCATTTCCAGAGGGAGAGAAATCCAAAGTATAAAAAACTATATTGCAATACTCCATAAAAAACCTTCAGCCGCCCTCTAGCTGATAACAAGTGTTATAACTCATTCGAGTATGAGGGCGGGCTGAAAAGTAGTAGGCCTAGGCAATAAAACGCATTTTTTTCAGCAAAACCCAATTTATTAATCAACATAGTCTCCTTTTAAATTGATTCACTTCGTCTAACGATTCTCCAATTTTTTGGTAGCCTCTGAAAATACAATTCCTGGAATCCCTCACAATAGCCTTTATTTCAGTGTTGACTTTCTCTTCCCGCTGATCCCTTTCTTCAGATTGGAAAATATGTAATATTCCTAGGGGGTTAAATCTGGAGAACGTGGAACCAATTTTTAGCGTAATTCATATAATTTTGACATTGCTACCGACGAGTTGTGCATTATCCTAGTGGAAGAGCACTTTTTTCTTCGCCAAATGCGGCTTTCGCTTCAAATCGGGTCGAACCAACAGCTCTGCATAATATACGACGGTGATCGTTTTGCCTTTTTCAAGATATATAATATATGTGATTGATACCGTGTGCATCCCAAATTACTGTGGCCATGACCTAGTTGGTCCATAGACTCACCTTGGCCTTCTTCGGCTTCGATTCACCAGGAACACTCCACTCCACTCCTGATCCTTGGTATCTGTGGTGTTGTGATAGATCCATATTTCACCAACGGTACAAAAAGTTTGTTGTACTCAAACATCGCCAAATACTCCTTTGAAGTTTTCACACGGAGAACAAGTGTGATACCCATCTGATAGCGAGCTTCCTCATTCTCAGATATTCATGCAATTCATTCTCACGAAAAATGCCCACAACCTCAGCAATCTCGCGCAACTTCACTCGTCGATCGTCAATTACCATATCTTGGATTTTAAAATGATCGTTGAACTAAGCTTGAATTCAGCTATACAATAAACATCGTTCAATTTTCAGTGATGATCTCATTCTTTCTCAAAAACAAGTAACTAATCACTGCACGATATCCTATTTCACTCATTTATGAAAAATTGTTCGCTTTCAATGATTGTCCTACACAAACTAAATGACGCCGCTGGCAGAAAATTCCGCAGAATATATTTAAAGGCTAGTATTTACGTAAACCAACATTGCTTTGATACTGGTAATGCCATTTCTTGTCTAGGCTTAATACTTTTCAGGCCACCCGCTATACAACTTCCTCACATATATTTCGAAACCAATAAGATGTCAAGCTAAGTTAAATTTCTATTTCATTTGACGCCTAACATGTAAAATAAACATATTAAATTTATAAAAACATTAACATAATGGAAATTGGGGAAAGTTCATATCTACATTTGAATTCTTGTTGGCAGCGGTAAATATCTATTGATAATTAAGGTACTGTTATAACTGTTATATGCTTGAATAGCACCGAAAATTGTATTGGTCTTATACATGATATTGTTCATTGTATTTATCTGCCACTGTCGTCGACTTTCAACCATCGTGCTTCCTTATCGCTGTTATATCTGCTAATAATGTTGCTGGTGACTGTCTAAGGCCCGGTTGTCTCCTTATTAAACAGTGGTTGAAAATTCAAAACAATTCAAAAGAACAAAAATTATGTCGGTCGAGTAATTAGGTTGACAAAGAAACAAGATTTGGGACCGTCAGGTAGTCAACAAAATACACAGTTGACATGGAATATCGATGTCGTTTATGTTACAGCTATAGTTTTAATTGGATGTAGATGGAGTGAATGAAAATTTCATCAATCAGTTATCAACTGCTCTAAGGGGAACATATTTTTTGCAGAAAGAGATAAAAAAAGTGATACTGAAAAATTTGGATGCGCTAATAATAAACAAAAGACCTCCTGATGATACGTACCCCAGTGCAATCACTATTCAATGCATTTATACTATAGTATAATGCTTTCAAGTAGGTGACTTATGAAATCAATTAATACCTACAATATAAATTTCATGTAATTTTCTTCTGGTTAATTCTTAACCATCGTCTTCGTTCCAACCCTATAAATCGCCAGGACCGGATGGCATTTATCCTATTATGCTACAGGAAGGAATTGACCTACTACCTGCTGCAGGTGGATAGACTGCATGCTAAGAGAAATAATAATCTGAGAAGGTTTGAATATCAAAATTACCCATTGTAGCTTTTACCCGAAGAAGGAAGCTAGAGGGCCTAGGCCCTCTAACCCTCCAAGGGACCGACATCCAACATTAATGGTAGCCAGACGAGCACACGGAAAAAAATGGGAGCCAATTCCCAAAATGGTGTAATGAACACTGTGATGAAACCCATGATCACCTACGTATCTTTGGTATGGTGGACAAAGATAACCCAAAAAATAGCCGCGGCTGAGTTGAGCAAGGAAATGAAACCAACGGACCACACAACTCCTAGGTACTTTTTCGACACTGATGCAAGATCGAAGGCAATGGACAGATGAAGCATCGACAACCTGATAATGGATCTGTACACAGACGATCAGAAAAAGCAACTGGTGCTGGAATATCAATGAGAGAAAATCCAACGAGCCTCATTGGTATAAATACTCGTATTCAACGGAAATATATGAATCTCAATGCGCGAAACAACATGAGAGTGCGAACGCACCGATCAAAATATTACAGAACCAGTCGTCACTGAAGGCTCGACGAACCCAAAAGTGACATCAGGCTGTCAATGCCAAGAAAACTCAGCGCCCTCGCAGAACACAACAAAATAATCTGATGTGGTTCCAGGACACTGTGGCATCGAGGGCAACGAAAAAACTGATGAATTAGGTGGGAAAGACTCATCAACTCCATATATTGGCCCAGAACCCGCACTCGCGGTCACAAAATCGGCCATCCGAGGCTGCATACGGGACTGGGTCAAACGAAAACGAAGAGGCCCCTCTCATGCAACACAAGAAAACATTTATCAATGAACCGTCGAAGTGCAGAACTGAAGAACTACTCAAGATGAGTAGGAACCAAGTTAGAACAATAACGGGCCTTCTCACTGGTCACAACCCAATGAGAGGACACCTGCACAAAATGGGGTACAACGGAGAACTTCATGAACTTCCATCGATTTCTGACTTCAATTATATTGAACAAAAACATTTCAAAATATTATACCTAAATTCAAGGTCAATCAAAAACAAAATGGATGATTTAGAAGTGATGATCAATGAACTGAAATTGAATATAATTATAATAACGGAAACTTGGTTAAGAAAAGATGAAGAAAAATAATACAACTTTGAAGGTTTTTTTTCCATATATTCTAGCAGAGAAAAACGTGATGGCGGTGTAGGTATATTCATCAAGGGAAATATTGAATTTGAAATTGAAGAAAAAAAAGGAGATGTACCATCGTTTATTGTGGTGAAGATCAAATTTTCAAATTTGTTGTTATGTGGCTTATATCGTCCTCCTAATTTAAGTAAACAAAGATTTTTTGAATTCATGGATGAAACCCTTGAAAATCTTAACCATCACAACTCTGAGATATTTTTTTTTGGCGATATGAATATCAATATTCTATCTGATAATAAGGAAACCAAAGAATTGATTGATATCTATAATTCCAATCGTTTAATATTAGTCAATAAGATAATTCCAACAAGAGAAATAAATAATAGTTCAACTCTAATTGATAATTTTCTAATGAATTCAAAAAGACATATAAATGTCTTTATCACCAATACTTCACTCAGTGACCACAAAATGTATATCACATGTATAAATACACAACCTACAACAAACAAAAATAAAACTGATTATATTTCAGTGAAAAAATTCAATCTTGAATGATTAAAAAAGGAATTAATAAATTTAAATCATACAATTCAATTTTATAATAATCCAAATGAAGCATATATAAAATTATTAGAAGTTTTTGACTCCTGTTCATTCATGAAAAAAAAATTTAAAAAAAAAAATTCACAATAAAGACCTTTAGAAACTTTTTAGAAAAATATTCTCATTTCAATAAACTTGTTAAAAAAATCTATAGAGGAAAAGAAATTCAATTATTATCGAGAGCAATTCACCAATTCCACTCCCAAGGTAGTATGGAATGGTATAAATTCCTTGTTGCATAATACATCAAATCACAATTGTCATAAATATGTTAAAAGTTTAGAATCAAACAATTTAAAAATTGAAGATCCAATCAAAATCTGTGAGGCATTCAATATTCACTTTGTAAATATCGGAAATAAATTATCATTTGCTATTCCCAAAACGTTTGAAACCTGTTAATGATATATCAAGTATTTCATCCATGTTCCTAAAACCTATCAGTATATCTGAATCGAAGAAGTTATTGAAAATTTAGATCCAAAAAAAGCTTGTGGTTATGATAAAATTAGTGTAAGAATTGTTAAAGCAGTCAAATTCGAAATATCACCAATTTTATTCTTTATCATCTCGAAATATTTGAAAAAGGTATAGTACCAAAAGATATGAAAATTGCGAAGGTGTCACCAATTTACAAAAAAGTGATTCAAATAATTATAGGCCAATTTCTATTCTTCCAATTTTTTCGAAAATTTTAGAAAGACTGATGCATGTAAGACTTTATGATTATCTTGAAAATAATAATCTACTGTACGAAGGTCAATATGGTTTTCGCAAATCCAGGGACACAGAGGTGGCAACCATGGATGTTATTACCGAAATTCAAATTCAAATTTATAATAATAAAAAATGTAGTATGTTATCCTTGGACTTGTGTAAAGCCTTTGATACTGTTGATCATGAAATTCTACTAAAAAAATTATTTAACATTGGAATCAGAGGAAACCTTCTCAATTGGTTCAAAAATTATTTGTATAATAGAAAACAGTAAACAGTACGATCAAATGGGAAATCATCAGAGTTCTTAAAAAATATAAAGTGTGGAGTACCACAAGGTTCCATTCTTGGTCCTGTACTATTCTTAATATATATAAACAATCTTTCAAAATTAAAATTAGAAGGAAGAATGAAATTATTTGCTGATGACACTACAATAATGTTCTTTTCGGACGATTATAAAAAAATACAAAACTACATGAATAATGATATAAAAAAAATGGCTACAGCAACATAAATTGACCATTGATTTCGAAAAATCTTCCTAAATGAATATTTCTAAAAGAACAATTGACACTCCCACCAATGCCATTATTTCGAAAAACATATCATAAAGTACACTAAATCGACAAAATTTTTAGGACTTTATATTGATGAAAAATTATCATGAATTAAGCATATTGAAAAAATTCGGAAGGAAATATCACCTCTTATAGGCATTCTTTATAGAATAAGAAATAATATACTTGCAATATCTCATTTCTATATGGGGAACTGCAAATAATTCCATTTTAAAACCATTACAAAATAAATCAATAAAATGTATATATAAATTACCACATCTGGAAGCAACAATAAATTTGTATAAACCAAAAAGGCTTTTGGATTTGAATTCTATTTACAAACTCAAAATATGTTGTTTCAATCATTTTGTCAAAAATAAATAAAAAAAACATCTAATAAAGTTTCACTGAAATGGACAAAATTCATAATTATGCCACTAGGCAAACAAATTTTTTATCCATAAGTAATGTTAAATCCGAAATTGGAAAGAAATGTATTTACCATAATGAAATAATCATTTATAATTCAATTCCTAACAACATAAAAAAAAAAAAATTAATGGCGAAATTCAAAATCGAACTGAAATATACACTTTACTCAACTGGAAAAAATTTATAAATATGTTTTTTTTTATTTACACATTAAAATAATTAAAAATGTTTATTGGTTACAACTTAGTATATATACTTTCTCGAACTATTGTGGATTTATGGCAATGCACAATTCGTTTTTGACTACTTCTATTATGTTTATATGTATTTATTTTTTTATCTTATAACTAGTTTAGTCCCTAACCATAAACATGTAATGTTTCTTGGGACAAGAAAAGTTATTATTATTATATTGTCAGTATTCGAGGACAATCAATATTAGGACAGCTAAGGCTAACCCCCGAACAGAACCTGTACAGACTAGTACAAGGGTTACGGAGTGGGTGGGGTAAAACAGAACCGGAAGGCACAGAAAGCCCAAGAGGCTGAGGTGCAGCTGGCGACAGGACCAGCATCCGAGGAAGAGAAAAAAAACATCGATCTGCCTCATGGTAAATTTGACCTATGTTCAACACCAACAAAATGCTCCTGTCCATTCAGTAACCAGATATTCTGAAACTATACTTCAAACATTTGCCCTGTGTACATATTGGCATCTGACAGCCTCAAAAATAAAGCAATTTGTTTTACCCATAGAGGTAAACTCAATGACTCCATTCATCTTTTTCATTGTTCAAAAAAGTTATAAATAATATTTGATGGTCGAAAACTGATATACTTATGTTATAAAAATTACCCTTCAATGTGAATTTTCTGATTTCTCTTGAATTTTCTTGAATGAAGCTCATTTGTTCAGCAGGCGTCCATGATATCCATGAATAATAATAATTCACCTTTGGGAAATTTTAGTGGATTTTATTACTCCAAATATTTTTTGATGTTTTCCGACATTTAACGACGATTTTAAAAAGCCGCGTATTTGTCGATAATTTTCAATGTTTACACCATTGCGAATGCTGAGTGTATTCTCAACATAGTGTATCGTGTCCATAAGGATGTTTTTTGCCAAGTCACCCAAATATACCTAAGATTACATTTTCAGAAACGGAATTCATGGACTTGTTGTTGCGCTGATCCATAACATTTTCGTAGATAGTTTTTTATTCTCAGACCGAGGTTCATATCAGGTGGCACCAAGATTCATGTTCATTGTTGTCCCTATTTTCACCAACACTTTCTCGTGATTTTTTTTTATACAACTTCATTAAGTTTTTTCATAATGATCATATTGTTTCAATTCAGATTATTTTATATATTGATATCTCGATAGTAAAATAATAAAGAAGTTGGCATAAAATTGTCTGGCAACAAAGGAATACTGAAAAATCATCCAATTTCTCGTATAAATGAATTTTTCCAATAAACATCGCATAATATAAATGTTTTATTAAAATAATAGAGCACTGTCAACTGACGTCACAACATGGCGGTCAATAGCTGATCGGGGGGCAAAGCATTTGAGTGTGTGTATGTAGATCATTGTTTTTTGTGTTTGTTAGAGATTTATTGTGATTTTTAAAACTTTGTATACATTTTGTGAACATATTATCTGTTAATATATTGTAAGATTCCTTTATCCATTTAAAAATCAAATAGTTTTCGTAATTATTTCCTAATGATGCCTCTGCAAGGAATTTGGAAAAATCTCACGTGCTCGTCCTGATTGGATACAAGCCATTACCTCACAACAGCATGAAATCTAAAAAACAAACTATTTAGGAAATTTTAATTTGGAAAACCTTTAATTTAACACCTCTATGGACTTTGCACTTACTTGAAATCTTGCATGAAATCTAAAAAACAAACTATTTAGGTGTGTTGTTATGATGATAACAAATTTTTAATTTGGAAAATCCATGTTTAACGTTTATAACACCTCTATGGACTTTTGCACTTACTTCCTAATATTCACTATGAACGATCATGACAATGTCAAGAATATTTTTTTATGATATCGTTTTTCGGAGAAAAATCACAAGAAAGACAAACGTGCTCTAATGGAAAAAAGCTTTGCTTGCACCCTCATCAGCTGTTTGACAACTGTCATATTACGTCACAGACAGTGCTCTATTTTCTCACAACTGAAATTCATCACTGAGTCCATGTTGGTTTGGTACTAAAATGACATTTATCATCAGAAAGAACGATAAAAAATAATGTTTAGCAAGTAACACAAGATGTTTCATTCCAGTGCGAAGAAAGTCTACGTTGGTGGATTGTTAGTCTATTCAACGGGCATGTTTCTAATGGCAATTACCAAACACAAAGTTGGCGTTATTCTCTTCAGTTGGACAGCTGGTGTTATGTACTCCACACTTTTTACAATGCCATATTTGCTTGTAGCACATTATCACGCAAAAGGAACAGTGAGTATACTTGTCTAAATGGTATCTTTCATTGGACTGGATCTTGTGATATTCAAATTAAACACAGAATTTTTGAAGAATTCATAGTAGGTGTTCCGGAGTTCAGTTGGAAAAATATTTCCGACCATTGCACATTTTCTTCAACTCTTTCGAGCCCAACTTTTTTTGGACAATTACAAATTTTCTCTAGTTAGTTTTAATTTATGTATCATTTCATAATAAGGCAACAATATTTTAAAAGAATATGGTATTTGAAAAATAATGCGTTTAAAAGAACACATATCCACATCAAAATAGATATTGTTTTCACAGTAATGTATATATGGAATAATAAATTCAAACCTGTCCCTAGATATTGCTTCTGATATAAGGCTGTTATGGGCGTCTTTTGTTTTTTTCCCAATACATGCGACACCTAGAAACAGAGTCATAGCAACTTTGCATTAGAACAACTATGGATATTTTCAGTTCATTAGTTGGCACATCATCTTCACGAATGTTATTTTGACTTCATGCTTATAAGTGTAATGGAATAATTCCGTTGGAGATGATATTATTTACTGTACTCATAGTGGTCATTATTCACTTTTTTCTCGCTATTAGTTTTAACATTCCCCTTTGGTTTTTTTCTCGTCTTCCACATGTTTATCATTTTTCCTTGCTCTTCCCCAAAAATACCATTATCCTCTTCCATATGTAGTCAATCACTGTATATTTTTTTTCCCTCATATTTTTTTATGTCTGATCACGCATAACTTTTTACTGAGGCGTCCGATTCCGATAATTCTTTTTTCAGTGGATAGGGTGTACTTCGAATTTGGTCCCATTTGAATTTAAAAAATGAAATCCACCCCTAAGGGTAGCGAAATGAAGGATATTGATCACTCGCCCTTTGAATTCTGGTCCGTTAACCGATTCTATCAGGCATAACTTTGTACTGGGTTCTTCGATTTGGATGATTCTGTTTTTAATAGATAGGGTATACCTTATATTTGAATTTCGAAAGGAATTAGCCACCCTTACGGGTGGAAAAATAGGGGATAATTGATTTTTCACTAGTGAACATTGGCATACACATACGTAGTTGACAATGACAGATCGCTACTGACATTATTCTTGTTTCACATCCGTCAAAATCAGTATATTTTATGAGAGGATGGAATGATATACAGAGTGATGAAATAAACTAACCAGAACAACGAAAATAATTTATTTACACAAAAATTGAAAAATAAAAACTTTTTAACAAAAAATTAAACCGACGAAATACGGAACTGAAAAGTAAAATAAAACTTTTAACAAAATCAAACCGACGAAAAAATCAACTGAAAAGCAAAAAATAAAATAAACCTTCTTAGTCTAAATGATAATTGAGCTCCTAAACTAATGTAAGTAACTGATTTTGAGTCGGCGCCAAACAAACTAGCAATTGAATTAGGTGAAGCGTAAAATGATGGCAGCGAGATGCACGGCTGCGTTTTGATGACTTCTTTCATAAGTAGATAATGATCTACGATAATTGTTTGTTTGGCGCCGACTCAAAATCAGTTACTACATAGTTTAGAGCTCAATATCATTTAGACTAAGAAGGTTTATTATTTTGCTTTCAGTGATTTTCTCGGTTAAGTTAAAAGTTTTATGGAGCCCATGATGAATCATTTAATATCTACGAGGACTAGATTTCTATTAAATCATATAACTCTTCATATTTTGTTGAATGCAACAAACTCTTGTTCAACATTTTTTATTGTAATTGTTTCCGGTGAATTCTGATATTGTCTAATATATGGCTTCCTGATGAATGTGTTACGTATTGGGATTCTTAATATAAGTGACACACTCAAAAATAAACACATTTTGTTGAATAATCTTCAAATATAAATCAAAACAGATAAAACACAATACAATTTCTAGAACTGATCGGTATACGACTTCTTATCACTGTAGGATTGGGATGTAAAGAGAAATACGGAATTTGGAATCACTTTTTTATATGGATGGTACAGGGTTGCTGATTCTCTCCCCATATTCAATTACACGAATTATGTAAACTTGGGAATTTTATTCGGAAGCTATTGATGAATAATATCTACTAGAAAACAGATTACATGAAATTCTGATACTCGATATATTTTTTGGAAAATTGTATATGTTGTTGGATAGGTCGAAATGAATAACTCCGTTTGGAAAGATATAAACTGTAAATCAGTCTTACCAATCATCAGAAGTTTCAGAGTTAAAATTACCTGTTATAGTGGAATCCACCCCCATTGGGACATTGCCAAATTTTTTAACGACAGTGAGAACCGAATCTATATCGAGTGATAAACAGTGGATAGCAAGCGTGCATGCATATATACAAAGTGTAATCTAACTTATTGCACAACCGCTCACAGTTGATGGTCCTTCAAAAAATAAAAATATCAATAAGTCAAAAAAAATATAAATTATGGCATTATACACCGCAATTCATAATATAATGCTATTTTATAACGAATTACAGGGTTAAAAATCTCGAAAACAATTTTCAATTTTTGAAAATTTGTTTTGTTTTTAGTCAAATTCGACAAAATTTTGGGAAGTGCCGCCCGTCCAACCTCAGCTGTCCTACTCAGAGCTGTAAGTTAACGCAATTGCCATATGCAATAACCATCCAACTAATGTGGAATATTGAACTATGAAATGTTTGGTAAATGTACAAAAAAAACTGAGCATTCATTACAGGCTCCCAACATAAGGTATTCCATTTCACAACGATGAAAACAAACGAACCTCGTCATATCCAAACTGGTAGATAAAGTCAGAACTAGTAGATGAAGTCTGCATAATTTACAGCACTAAACACAAACAAAATAATATTACCGACCATTGTGATCTAATAATCCAGAATGACAGGTAAACAGGTAGTGATTTCAAGATTCTCGCACGCGCCGGTCTACGAACGAACGTTTATCAGATTCGAATACTGTTTTCTGATTGGCTGGTGAATGAAAGATCTTACTAAGCAACCAATCAGAAAACAATTTGCGAATTGCACGAGAAGTAATTTGAACATTCTTGTCTTTACCAAAAGTCTTATGTTTGTATTTTGTGCAAATTTATCATTTTTCTTTATTCGCAAAGCGCCTTCGACCTATAAGGTCGTCTCAGTGCTTGCCTGCAAAGTAAGCGTATGATGGATTCTTCTCAACTAACTTACTCGTCAGCAGAGAACAAGGACAACCCATAAAATGAAGACGTTCAAAATGTTAAAATTTATAAAAATATAACAAACTGTAAAATTGATTAAAAATCAAAAATCTTAGAAACAAAACATTTTGTCAACTGCCAATTCTTCCCAATTTCACAATCCTAAAATTATCAACGAACAAATTAATTTTGGAACACAAGTAGATGAGAAGAAGAAAAGGGAGTGTTCTTTGGTTCAACTTGAAGTGAACAGGAATCAGCCAACAAGTCAAACTGTCACTTTTTGACTTTATGATATAACCAATCTTTACTTCAAACATCTGTGGATTCTACCTCCGGTCCTCGTGGGAGATAGAGGTCGGGAAGTTTAGTTAATGTGAGTCGCAAAGTAATTTAATTGTTGTGAAAGTTTCGGGCATTCGTGGTATCACTTAGAGAGAGACAATACACCGAAGGGGGATCCCTCATACTGGCAACTTGTCCGTAGTTGACAGGCCAAGAAAAACAAGCAAGCAAGTAAGTCAAGAGGAATGTTCACGTTTTGTTCAGGTGATTGGCACTGAAAGAAATTTTGGCATTTTCTATCTTACTTTTTATACACTTTGTCACTTTTCTTTCTGATCACCTATTCAATTTTCTACCTACCAACCCACTAAATGGATTCATAAGAAAATTGAAAACTTATACAAAAAACAGTAGATTATTTTCAGAAGAACACTTTGCCCCTTAATTACACACTAATTTCTCGTAATCCTATTATCCCCAAGATCCACAAACTTCCAATTAGACCTATGGTAAGCTTTACGAATACTCCTGTTTCTATCCTAGCTCCCTTCCTGCATCGTCTGATCAAGGATCTGACCAATTTCAAAGCTTCACACTCATGTAACAAACACTTCAGATTTGATTGGAAAATTATATTCTATAAATATCCTTCTGATAACTGCCTAATGTTGTCCTTTGATGTAAGCAACCTTTTTACTTCAGTCCCACAAGAGGAAACAATACCATTAGTTAATGAGGTGTTGAGATCAGCCAATATAGACGAAGAAATAATCGCACAAATTTCAACGCTTTTGAATCTATATCTATCACAAAAAAATTTCAGATCCAATAGCAAATATTACCAACAAATCGAAATGCTTGCTATAGGAGTTGTATGTCTCCTCTCTCAGGCTGATATCTTTATGAATAATCTGGAAAACAAATGCAGGGTCACTAACAATAATACTGAAATTCTCCACTGGTACACCCCAACATTTCATTCAAATTAAGATTGAATGAGGGAATACATTGAACTGTTCAGGCATCACAATCACATGACAATAATAGCAATCTACAGTTTGGTATTTATAGAAAACAAACACAAACTGAACATGTCATAGACAGCTCTTCATCCCCACCAACATAAAATGGCAGCTTTTAACTGTTACGTTCACCAGTTTCTAGATTTACCTTGAATACAACAAGGAAATTAACATCTTGGAACAATTAGTTAACAATAACGGTTATAACAAAAATTTGATCACTTTTCTCATTAAAAAATAAACGAGAGAACAAACTAGCATATCCTAACATTGACACAACAGAAACAAACATTTTAGTTACTTCCTTGAACGATAACATTGCCCAAAAAATGGCAAAGTGTATGAAGATTAGGTTAAAAAAGTCAAAATTTCTTTTAGGACCAATAACAACTTAAACAGACATAAATGAGCACCTGAACTTGAAAGTTAACAAGCACAACTTCAGCAGCACTATTAATTCGCAGATTACATGAGGTCACATAAAAAAACTACAACAGATTGGATTTTCTTGGAGACTTACAAATTGAAAATAAATTACTCAGTTTGTCTGAATATAGAAGAAATTTTATTCCACTTCACAGACGTTTGAAGTAAAGTTTGGTTATATCAGAAAGCCATAAAGTGACAGTTTATTGGTTAATTCCTGTTCACTTCAATTCTCATCTACGTGTGTTCTGAAATTCATCTGTTCTTTGTTAATTTTAGGATTGAAAATTTGAGAATAATTGGCAGACAAAGTTTTATTTTTAAGATTTTTTATTTATAAAATTGTTTACACTTTGTTACATTTCAACATTGTAAATGTATTAATTTTATGGGTTGCGCTCGTTCTTGCCTAACATGTAAGTGACCCTTTCTCTACTATTGGAGGGCCGTATCTCGGAAGATTATGTATAGATGACTCCTTTTCAGGATATATGGAAAATTTACGCTTTGATTAATGATGAATATTGATTTCAAATCCTCTGGACACATTTCATGAACATTTTCTGGACTTCAATGACCTGATTTTTCTAACAGAAAGTTGGAGATAAGTCCTTGATCCCCCAGATATCAACAAGTAGATAAAATCTTCCAATGGAATAACCTATCAGCCAGCACAAATATTTGTGTTAGCTAATGTTGAAAAGATATACCAGGAATATTGTAGGACCGTAAAAAATTTACGGTATAGATATATATTCTGGCCTACTCATACAAATTCCCATTTGAAAATAATTTGTTTTCTGTAAAACTTCGTAAATATAACTTAAAGAGAATATATTTTGACACTGACGGATAAGTATATGTACTCTAATATATCATCAAACGTCAAAATATGCATACAGAGACTCTGGTCAGCAATAATTTGTGAAATATATCTTTCCATCGTATTTTTTACATACCTCCTTCTTAGGGCGGGTTGTAACACAGCTTTGGTATAGGTTAACTACAGGTTTTCTTTCTTTCTAGATCATGGCTATAAAAAGAGAGAGAGAGAGAACCTGCAGTTAGCAAAACCAAAGATGACCAGAGGTGATACATCCCACCCTTACGGGTATTATAGATCCATCACCACTGTGTTCAATATTCTGAAATTATTATGCAACCTTCTATTAATTTTTTGCTCAATTCCAGTTCGAGACAACACATGAAGGACAGGAAAAAATATCAACGCAGATACGGGGCTTAGGAACCGATGTTGCTCTAGTTTCAAGTATGGTATTCTTAGCACAGTTTATCCTTTCTGTATGTATGGGTACGATTGTCAGTGTTTCGGGAACAACCACAGCCGTTGTAAGTGTTGCCAGTGCCCTGGCATTATTTGGTGCTATATCAGCCACACAAATATTGTATTTAGATCTCTGAATGTTTTCCAAATAAAACATTGTTATATGTTATGCTATTGATGTTGAAATAAAAGTATGTCTTTCATTGAAAATGCATTACTACCAAATCTACCAATAAACAGATTTTATACCCTATCACTATGAAAATGTGAGTCAACTTTGTGAATGAGAAATGGACATTCATGATCGTTGTACACTATACTTTTTCTACGACTACAATCATAATACTTTTCGGTACATTTATTCCAATGCAGAGTTGTTGAAAGTTTGGCAGTTTCAAATATACACTGCGGTCCATAGGTATGGAATACATTTATTTTTAGCGTTATAATGTATTTGTTTTTGAAAAAACCTGAAAGAGGTCGATTTCTATTGTCAATTTGACGAATTACAGTATGAAAATATTACCCCCTTCTTGCACCCCCTTCGAATTATGAGCACCCCCTCAAAAAATGTAAATGAGAAAGGGGTCTTGTGGCACCTTGTTCGAAAGGGATTTTCATTCTCTGTTCAGCAATATTATATTTTTAAACTTTGGTGCAAACATAACTAAGAAAATTCATTTTGAAAATGTAAAATGTTGATACTTTACGTAGAATGAAGGAAAGTTATTTTTCAAAAGCTAATATTTTATTTTCATCTTTTTTATACTATTATAAGTATTTAAAACAATTCTGGCGATTATAACCGGTCGCAAATCAATCTGGCGATATTTTTAAATTGTAAAAAAAAAATTGAAGTTATTTTTTAAAATTAGCTACTTCAGGAAATGTTAACATAAACATTAATAAATGTTATAAAATTAGTCTGGCACCTATTTGTCGGTATTAACATTGTCTGGTAAGTTAATCATGGTCCGCGCGTCATTAGACGCTCTCGCGCGTCTCCGATCAGCTTTGCAAACCTTCATCTTGGGACTTATTTTTCAATAGCTGATAGTTCTTCATATAATAATTATTTTAAAATCAATCTGGCAGTTATTTACCTGTCCCAATGTTGTCTGGCTGAGTTATAAAGTACCCCCAAACTTCAATGAGCTACATCTTTACTGTGCTAAACATTATCAATAATACATATATTTTTTTGAATTTATTTCAATATTTTTTTCTGCTTTGTCAGTCGTTGGAAAAAATTCTGGTTTTCTTTGTGTGATTCCATCTAGCTTCGAACATTAATTTGACAGTTTGTCAGATTTAATGATTCAAAAATGACGGATTTTCGTACAAACTTTCATCCCCTTTTTCACCACCTTGAAGTTAAATTTCCAAAAATCCTTCTTTAGTGCTCACCTACAGTGTCAAAGAAACCCATATGCAAATTTTTACGGTCCTAGCCCCAGGAGTTTGAGCTGTGCGTTGATACCTCAGTCAGTCAGTTATTCGTTTATTTATAAAACTTATACCTACAAAATCTGAAGGACAGTCTGTACGCAATACTGCAATATTATGACTTTTTAGTTTACAATTGATAATTTGTTTTTTCACTACTAACTGAACAAATTTTTCCAAAAACTGTGATAAAACAGAAAAAAAAATATTGAAAAAATTAAAGAAAAAATCATAATGTTTAATACAGTAAAGATGTAGCTCATAGAAGTTCGGGGGTTCTTTATAACTCAGCCAGAAAATATTGGGACCGGTAAATACCTGCCAGATTGATTTTAAGTTGATTAATAATATTATAATTGTTATATAAAAAAGTATCAGCTATTAAAAAAAAAGTCCCAAGATGTAGGTTTGTAAAGCTGATCGGAGACGCGCAATAATTAATTAATTAATACCGACAAATAGGTTCCAGACTGATTTTATAATATTTATTAATGTTTATATTAACATTTCCTAAAGTAACTAATTTTAAAAAATAATTTCAAAAATCATTTTTTTTCAATTTCAAAAATTTGTTAGACTGATTTGCGATTGGTTATAACCTGCCAGAATTGTTTTGAAATACTTATAATAGTAAAAAAAAAAAAAGTATTAGCTTTTAAAAAATAACTTCAACATCATTGTTTGCCTTAAAAGACGCTGTGCGTCACGACGCCATAGCGACCGCTAAACAGGTGCCAGAATCGCCATTTCTAGGTTTTAAAAAATGACTCCCCAAAAATGCATGTGATCTCCAGGGCTATTCTATGTGTGGGTGTTTTGTGGCACAAATTGTTGTAGGACGACTTTAAAGTCGATAGTAATTTGAGAATACGAAATTTCAAACTTGTGCAACACTTTTCTGCGACTTTTGTCGAAGACAACAATTATCGTTAGATAATTTGAGAATTACCCCCTGTGATATTTTACTATTCTGGTATATAGGGAACTTCCTTGATAATATCAAAAATATAACAGTGTATTCTTCCGGACTCCATTGACATTATCGATGAAAAAATAAACGAAATATCGAACAACTCCAGTCTATTTCATATATATGTAAATATAAGAACATTAACAAGACCTTGAATATATAATCTCCTATCGGCTGATAAGACGGTTAATGAACTACGAAATAAAGGGGACCACACACGCTACATTCCGAATTGGATATTCATTTTGATTATGGCAAATGAATGGGGGGGATTACGCAGTGGGTTAGCGTTCGACTCGTGACCAAGAGGTCCCGGGTTCGATCCTCAGTCAGGGCTGAGGTTTTCAATTTAAATTATAAATATTGTAGCCAGACTGAGGATGTCCTTCAATGATTCGTTGTTGCGTTCAAATTAACAGTGCTGCTTATGAAGTTAGTAACAAGGCCAACCCAGATACATTCTATGTTTTGATTGTGCCCGCCTTGCATTAATCCGGGGATGCAGTATTGCTTAGAGCAAGACAACCTGCATTCCCACAATCAACACCCTCCTTGTCTACGCCGGTTAGAGGCCAGATAGGAACCGATTAAGGGGGGAAGTCCTATATGCGTCTAAAGGAAAGCAATAAAAGACAATAATATATATAGAGAGGGGCAAATGAATGGGAGAAAATAGTAAACGTTTTGAAGGAGGAAATCTTGAAGAATAGGAAAGAAATTAAATTGACAATCCTTGTGAACAGAATCGAAACTCAGGAAGCTAACGACCAGGAAGAATTATATTATTATATTCATTATGGAGACTGGTCTCCACCGTCAATTTGTGAGGAACTCAAGAAACTTTTAGAGCGGGTTGTAACACAGCTGGGATCATCCTTCAGTAAAGGTTAACTACAGGTTTTTCTCTCTGTCTAGATCATGGCAATAAAAAGAGAGAGAACCTGCAGTTAGCAAAACCAAAGATGACCAGAGGTGATACAACCCGCCCTTAGACGTAGAGATACACTTATCTGATTTGAATAACTCATATAGATAAAAAATTCGAGATAGAAATCCACTCAAGTTGAATTTATTTCATATCTGAAAAAAAAATTTATTCTGAAACTTTTTATCCAAGCTTTCGGAAATGTTCATTTCCATTATCTGGGAAACAAAAATAGATGAAAAAACCAATAGTAATACATATTCAAGTGCGAAACATTGTGCTACTTACAACTTTGTTGAGGTTGGTTTCAATGATGTTGAACATATTCATCTAAGATAGTGATACAGAAGAAAAAAACATAAATCAAGGAATAAACGACATCGGGTTATATCACAACATCAAGATGACCTTCGGTGATGCAACGGTGATGAATTTTAAATCATGGTCTAAAACGAAATTGAAAATCGCTAAAGAGTATAAAAGACGCAGAGTCAGACAATGTAGAAATCTCAGACAGAATAACAAGTGATAAATGGCTTAACGCTTTGTATAGGTATAAGATACTTCCTGTTACAATGTAGAAAATTGGGGATCCTACCTGGCCATATTACAGCTCCGATAAGACCGATAGAAAACCTACTCATTTGACAAGAAACACGCTTCAATGTGAGGGAAAATAAGTACAAAATTATTGAATATTGAGATTTCTTCAAATCATTACCTAATTAACAAACTTGAATGTTCTCCGGTGATATTAAAAAAGACATTGATCTTTCTCACAAATTTCGTCAGCATACAACAAATGTCTAATAATAAACTTTTTCATGAAGTGAAATTCAAAAATGAATTTTTTTAAAGGCAATCAACTCAAAACCAAATTGAAAACCAAACGAAATTGGATAAAAAATATCATATGCAAGAGCAACGAATATTATAACAAACCACATACAACATTCTAGCCATCATTCAAGTTTACGGACTATCCTTCAAATCCAAAAAATTCCTGAAAAACAATCCTAATTTGATTCTCACACAATCAGAAAAAGGCAATGTAACAGTCAGTTTTATCTTTCAATTTTAACTTCAAAAAATATGTTGTTGGTATTATATTAGCATTACCGAATTATGGTGTGGATGAGATTCTCAGTACCTTTGAAAGATACGATCCTCATATCCAGTTCACAATTGAAACTGAGAATAGCAATAATTCCGTACCATTTCTTGATACCAAGATTATACCGACAACAGAAAATGGCTTTCATTTCCCAAGAAAACAATTGCATCGATAAAAAAACAGGTATTAACCATTTGAGTGAGATTTACTCTTATTTATTGTCTTTAGATATCAATCAAAATTGGCACCACTGTAATAATTTCCAAGGGATACCCGTCAGGTGTCATTGGCTTAAATATAATTGCGGAAATTATTCCTAACCTGACAGTTTCTCTTGTCACACCATATAAAGTGCACCTTTATATTTCAATAATTTTAAACAATTTTAATGTGTTTGTATTACGTTTTTTTCTTTTGTATCACTATATTAGATGAATATGTTTAACATCATTGAAACCAACCTCAACAAAGATGTAAGTAGCATAATGTTTCGCACTTGAATATGTATTACAATTGGTTTTTTCATCTATTGTAGTTTCCCTGATGATGGAAATAAATATTTCCGAGAGCTTGGCTAAACCTTAAAGAGTTTACTTTTTCATTGCTGCTTACCCCAATATCCCTAGTTTTGTACCTAACTAGTCAGCAAATACTACCCATAATATATATATATATATATATATATATATATATATATATATATATACAGTGCTTCTCAAACAAAAGTCCCCTCCCCCCCTCTTATTTTTGGAACGATTATACATAAACAAGTGAAATTTGGAAATTGAATATTAAAGGTGGTAAACTTCCCTACTAGTGATGATAGATGACGAAATCGTCAAAGATGACGTCACAAGGCCATTGTGAGCAATAATTTTAAATGGAACCCTATTCAATGATACTAATTTTGTTTGTGTTTATGGCAGTTTTGGCAACTCACTTTTAAAAAACGCAAAGCTGTGATGAATTAAATCAGTTTATACCAAAATTCCAAATTCAAGCTTCGCCTCTGGATAGTTGTCAAATAAGCTGACGTTTTTGTTAGTCTCCCTAATTCGATGTTTTTGTAATTGTCCAAGTTTTTGTACATTTAATAATTTGTGTATTGTTGATCGAACGTTTAACTGTGTTAGCAGCTTTTGGTACTTTTAATATTTTTGTACATTTTAATAATTTGTTAAACTGTTGTGAGCCGAACGTTCAAGTACTTCAAGAAGCGAAATGGTACGTGCTTTAGGTGATAAAGTAGCAGCGATCCTAATTCTTGGTGAAACTGCCCAAAATATTCATGCAGCAGAACGCATTTTTAATGAGAGGTTTCCCGATCACCCCGTTTCGAGGACTTATTTAAGGGAACTTCTTCGTAAGTTTGAAACAACGGGTAGTATTAATAATGCGAAACAATCTGGCAGACCACAAATTTCTGATGTGAAAAAAATTGATATACTGGCAGAAGTAATAGTTAATCCTACTTCTTCAACAACTCACGTTGCATCTACCTGTGAAGTCAGTCGAAGTACAGTACACAGGGTGTTGAAAAAAAAACAAATTTCATCCATACAAATTAAAAATAGTTCATCAACTCTCAGACGACGACCCAGACCGAAGACTAGAATTTTGTGAAAATATGGAAACTAAAATTAACCAACTGCCAGTCTATGTCAAAACAATTTGTTTTAGTGACGAAAGCACTTTCTATCTGAATGGAAATGTAAATACACAGAATGTGAGGTATTGGAGTGACGCAAATCCTCACCTGTTTCGTGAAACACATACCCAATTTCCCCAGAAGGTGAATGTTCGGGCAGGTATCCTGGGAAACCACATCGTTGGGCCCCTTTTTTTAAATACTCATTTAACTGGTGAGGTTTATCTGGAGCTGTTGCAAAACGCAATAGAACCGTTAATCCTTGAAATTTTGGAAGATAATCCAGATGAATTCGGCAATTTGGAAATAACATTCCAACAGGATGGTTCTCCTCCATACTATTACGGTGCAGTAAGACGGTATTTGGATGAGGAGTATCGTGGTAGATGAATTGGAGGACGAGGTTCAACGGAATGGCCAGCTCGATCACCGGACCTCACACCTTTGGATTTTTTATGTGGGGGTATCTTGAATCGAAGGTTTACGCCACGGAACCTGACAATATTGACGTTTTAAAACAATGTATTGTTGCAGAATGTGAGGCTGTTTCCGCAGACACATTTGCAAAAGTACGAAAGAGTTTAAAAATAGGATATTTCACTGTCAGGAAGTAAATGGAGGTCACTTCGAGCAATTTCTTTAAGTAGATACTGATTCTTAAATCTGTAATTAATATCATACTGAATGGAATTTAAATTTTAATGTTTACTAATGAGCCATTGAAACTGCCATAAACACAAACAAAATTAGTATCATTGAATAGGTTTTTTCGATACCTTTTAAAAGAGGTGTCGCTTGCCGTAGGGTTCCATTTAAAATTATTGGTCACAATGGCCTTGTGACGTCATCTTTGACGATTAGTCACTAGTAGGGAAGTTTACAACCTTTAATATTCAGTTTCCAAATTTCACTTGTTTATGTATAATCGTTCCAAAAATAAGAGGGATGGAGGGGACTTTTGAGAAGCACTGTATATATATATATATCATAAAGCCTATAGTGTTGATAAACTTGGAAAAAACGAAAAAAGTCTAATTGAAGAGTGAAAAATAAATAGTGCCCCATCGACACCCTCCATACGGAACCTGGCAAAAGAATTTGTTGTTGTGGTGGTCAAGAGGGAAAAGCGTTAACCAAGAAGCATCCAGTGAGATTGAGCAAGAAAATGACTCAAATACCCCAATAAAGATAGGTCTTCCCAAAAAGTCTTCCAAACCAACTTTTCTTCCACACAAGGAAAGAACCAATAGTTCAGGAATAAGTGGACATAAATAAATCACCTTTATCATACTGTATGTACTTGTAATATCTATTTTCATTTAAGTTTTCTTCAATTTAAAATAATATCAAGATGGATCATTATATCCGTGAAACGAAAGAAACGTTCCATCTCCAAAATTATTCAGAATTTAAAAATATTTTGGATGTCAACAAAAATACGTGTAACTTCAAAATTATTCATAATTATATTCGTAGTCTAAATAAAAATATTGACGAATTCAAAATTTTATTCAATAATTTAGATTCTTATAGTGATTGTGTGGCCTTAACAGAAACTTGGTTACTACATAATTCCATTCCAGGCTACAATATGTTATGGAACGCTCAAATCATCTTCCGATTGAAGTTTTCCAAGGAAAAATTCTACAACTTTCTACTACACGACACACGCTTAAAGTGCATTCTGTTTATCAAATCAAATTGGTTGGTTTTCCCACGAATTAAAATCTCTAATCTTCAGGAAAAAATTACTACACAAAGAATTTAAAATGACAAATGATGAACACACTTATCTTGAATTTTCCCAAGTTCGTTCTCAATGCAAAGAGCTGAGTAAAGATTGTTACAAAAATTATCTAAACAATATTGAATGTGATATTCAACAAAACCCAAATTTGTTTTGGAAACATATCTCCAATCTACGCAAGGCATCATCTTACCCTCAATCAATGTATCTGGAAAACCAGACCAGCCATAGTGGAAATGATTCTGTGAATTTGTTTGCCCAACACTTTGCAAAAGTTTATTCTAACACAAACTGTATAATTCCTAACTACTGTTATAGAGATACAGTTGATATAAACAAAATTAATATGGGATTAGTTGATGTTTTTGATGGTATTCATGACTTGAAAAGCTCAAGTATTCTCATGGGCCTGATGGTATACCGACGGCAATATTGAAAAACTGTATCTACACTTCAACTGCACCAATACAGTTTCTTTTTAGCATCTATAATGGGCATTTTCCGGATTACTGGAAAAAAAGCTATATTACACCTATATACAAAACAGGTAACAGGGAAAATGTTACAAATTATAGAGGAATTTGCATTCAGTCTGTTATACCTAAGTTGATGGATAAACTAGTAACTTGTCGGTTGACCTGGGCCTGCAAGAATATAATAATTCCACAACAACATGGGCTCTGTTCACGACGATCTACTATGACAAATATTATAACATATGAACAACACTTGTTACGTGCCTTGGAGAAAAGTAACCAAATAGATTCTATCTATACCGATTTCTCGAAGGCATTTGATAGGATTAATCATTTGTTGTTGTTGGAAAAACTGAAAGCTCTAGGTTTTGGTACTGGTATACTAGATTGGATAAGAAGCTTCCTAACACAACGTTTTCAGTGTGTTAGAATTAATAATTACATTTCAGAAACAATTCCTGTAGCTTCCGGTGTACCACAAAGATCACATTGTGGACCATTATTATTCAATCTATTTGTAAATGACATTGGAGATTGTTTACAGCATGCAAGGTTCTTACTGTTTGCAGATGATCTGAAATTGTATTTATCAGTTAGTGATGTCTTAAACAGTCTGATTCTTCAGAACGAATTAGATATTATATATGATTGGTCCTCAACAAACAATTTGTACCTGAACATAGAGAAATGTCACGTTATCACTTTTTCCAAATCAAAAAATATCCTTTATTATGACTATAATATTGATGGAAAAGTACTCGACAGGGTAAACGAAATAAGAGACCTTGGGATTACTTTAGATCAGCAACTGAACTTCAAAAGACACTTCAATAATGTTTCTGCAAAGGGAAGCAAAATGTTAGGATTTATAATGAGAAATGGTAAAAAGTTGTCATGTAATACCCTTTTGACTTTATATTGTTCTTTAGTTAGATCAGCACTGGAATACGCCTCAGTTGCATGGTTCCCATATTACAGATGTGACATTGAAAAAATTGAAAATGTTGAAATTCGATTTCTAAAGCATATATCTTTCAAAATGATGACATATCCCAACTTTAATGTCAAAATACATTAAATAATCTTAACTTAACTGAACTTACCACACGGCGCTTTCAACATGATATGACATTCATTTACAAACTACTATCAGGAGAAGTCGACTGTCCTTATCTTTTAGAAATTATTAACTTCAATGTAAAATCTTACGATACAAGAAATCCTCCACTTTTTTGCATAAAAAATCATAGCACAAACTATGGTTACAACACACCGATGTCTAGATGCATGAGATGGTTTAATGTCGATCCCCTTGTAAACTCATTGAGAGAATTGAAAAAATCTATTAGTGACATAAGGTTAGACTAATGAACTTGTGAACTCATTGAGTGAATTAAGAAATTTCTTAGTGACATAAGGTTAGACTAATATTATTGTAGTCTTATAATATGTATAATATGTAACTTTTTAGAATAGTAGTTCATTGTTAAAATTGTAATTATATTGTTTCTAATGGTGAATCCGTAAATAAATAAATAAATAAATTATAGCATATTTATCGAAATAGTAGAATTGTCACCAAGTATCGAGGTAATTTTGCTCTTTGAGGCTTCCACCTAGAATTTTAATGATCTTTGGGTATCTGTATATTTTGTGTGCAACTATTTTTCAAAATAAGGCCCATGGACAACTTGTTTTTAATTATGGAAAAAAATCAAATATTTGCCAATAATTATAGAATTTTGATCCACGTTTTATATTATAAACCATCAAAAATATTATTTGTGCCAAATTAGGTTGTTTATTATTCTTATTTGGGTTTTGGGATAGCGGGAAGGGAGTGGACTAGTTACTAAATTGCCGACGTTCTTCTTAACAATAAAAATTATTTAAAAAAAATTAAAGACAAGCTTTCATACAAATGCACTGAAAAGAAAAAATAATGTATTTCATTGTTTGATCTAGGTTATTCTGTGAGTAACAGATTCTAAATCTTGTCGTGCAAGATTACCTATTTTGAATCCGCGGCAAGCTTTTGAATCTGTTACTCACAGAATAACAACCTAGATCAAACAATGAAAGAAATAATTTTTCCCTACTTAGTTCATTTGTATAAAAGCTTGTCTTTAAAAATGTTTTATTTTATTTTAGTTCTGTTTTCATTAACAACTAATAAAAGCTTGTTTTTTTATTTTTTAGTATTTATGATGTCAAGTAACTAGTTTAATAATTTATATCCAATGTATTCTTGAATTTTGAACGAAAAATCATAATATCCGACCCCGAAAACCCCTAGATACCAATTTTGAATAGATTCCACCATAATCACACAAAATTGTCCGCCATATTGCAGCCGCAATTTTGTTTTTTTCCTAACAAAAATTTCATAATGCATTGTCACCGGAATTATGTACACCTGCCAAATTTCAAATTAATCGGACGATTAGAAATGGGTCAAATTTAACTTGCAAGATTTGATTTCAGACAGACAAACACCGGACAGGTGAAACTGAATAAAAGCTTGTAAAAAATAGAATAATAATCCACTCATAGAGGTCGAATATACACACTAATGAAATGAAATCATTTCTGCCTATGGAGTGTGAATACCATTATTTCCTTCCAGAATATAAATATGAGTTGTGCGAGACACCATGCAGATTGATCCAATGAATGAGTGGCTTGCCTATTGAATCGTTATTCAAATTGATGAAGAATATTGTTCGAAAATCTGCAAAGTTATTTTAATAATAAATAATATTGAATTGATGCGGTCGATATTTGATCAAAATTCATATTGAAGCAAACAAAAGAGACTCACTTCACTACATGATTTTCGCTAAACTTGCGCAAGAGCCACAAGTTCATTTATAAATTCCAGATTTATCAGATTTCTCAGCTTTATCTTTATTGTTCTCAATAAATTTGCTTAAATTAGAATCTGTTTTGTAAGCAATATTGATGTTGTTTTGAAGTAAGAAAATTGAATTTTTTTCGGTAGGATGACTTGAATACGTAATAACTTTAAAATTATGTTTTTCGTTCTGAATAGAAAAGTGTCTCATAAAGCCTATTTATCAGGTTTGAACTGCAATTTGTTTAATTATATTCAATTCATTATAAAAAATTCTGTATATGAAGGTATATGGAAAATTTAAAATTCATATTTATTACTGATTTTTGTTATAGTCAGGTGTAAAAAGTCTATAGAATTATCTGTTTCTATTTCTTTTATGAATTTAATTGAAGGGTTAAATGCATTGATAAAGTCGAAGAATATTTCTAATTGTCTTCCAGTTCTCACAAAGCACACTAAAATGTCGTCCACATACCTGTACCAGTACAAGATTTTTTTTAATTAAAAAATTATTGAAAACTATAAAGAATTATGGAAAACTCGGAAAAAAAAATCACAATAATTAAGAAATGCAAAAAGTCGCCAATATTTGCTTAGTGACCAGAACAGTTTCAATAAATTATCCCTTGTTGAATTTGTTTTACTACTATCTGTAATGATTACTCAACAAGATAGTTGAGTTAGTATCCCTCCTGAAGAAGCTATTGTATTGCGAAACACCTGTCGTGGTTTTGTAAACCCAGTTTAGTGAAAATCATTTAGTGATGTGAGTGTCTTTTGTTATATTAAATAATATTACAAGAACTAATCACGGCGTTATTCAGCTTGGGGCTAATTCAAGTTCTGTACATAAAATACAATCTTTCATAGAACCAATACATTTTCATCGATATTTGCAGACTTTTCGAAATTACCTAGCCGTCGTTAGCATAATAATTATTCAGACAACCAATCAAACCTTCATCAAATCATGACATAAACTATTAACGTCCTATTTAATTGACTTTAAAAATAAAAATTCTATAAAAAACATTTCATTGTCTGGATCGAATTAACTGACAGTTTTAAATCACAAAATGATTATTTTCCATTCGATTTATGGAATTTTACAGTATCATGGTATTTCGGAAAAAATCTCTGAAAGTCCATGAAATACTAATTACATTCTTGAGATTCCGTGAGTAGTAGAATACAATTCTGGTACACAAATTCAACGAACATACATAAAAGCTATAATCAAAGTACGTGCTTTCTCGAAAAATCGTTATTGATTATGTGTAATCGTATAAAAAGTTTGTTAAGTCGAATGTGAAATATTTCTTAGTGATTTCGAATTCCGACAGAAACAATAAAAACGTTTATGATGAATCAATGCAATGAAACATTCGAAATTATTTTGAGAGCCAATTGGAACTGTTCGCAATATTTTATGTCATTCATTGAGGAAGGTTCCATTAGGATCAACAGAAATAAAAATTTATTTTACGGGTTAATTCGTAAGCAAATTATTCAATCGATAGGTATCAATAAAAATTACGAATACTGAGTGGGCAGTTTGGGTTGTGAATGAAATCGCTCGAAAGTAGCAAATCCACATGAAAACCTAGCGCTTATCGAAGTCTAGTGGCGAAAAGAATGTCATGTGCCGTGTATCCCAGAAATCTACGTAATTCTATCACAGTTTATAAACACGCAGATAAGAAACCTTTGATGTTTGGATTGCTGGATAGGCTGAATACAAGCTTGCCAAATTATGTTTCAATTGAGAAATTGGTCAATACTGTCATATTACTGGTGAAAGCTGAAATAAAATATATGGAAAACTAGCTGACCTGACAGAAGACGTCCTATCCAAATTTCTATACACCTAAAAAAAATCCTGAAAACTCTCTTCCGCGTAGAATTTTTGTTTGTTCCATCTAGGGTATGCTTTTGACTCTTTCCGCTTCCCGTTATCCTGTTTATTTTTTATTTTATTTATTAAGTAATCTACAGAACAGGCAGTTTCAATAATCGATTACAATATATAAAAACTAAGTAAATAACCATTCTCAAAATGTTACGATGACTTAAACAAAAAATTAACTCCAGATTACCTGAATCAATATCAAATTGAGAGACACATTTAGTTGAGGATGGCAAGTAGACCTTTTACATTTAAATTGGCTTTCTGTTACAATTCGCATTTGCTTCTAAGGATGGCATTTCAATTTAAATTTTTTTTCTAAATGTTTTTACATTACATTTAACATCGAAATCTATATTCCTCAAATAATTAGCAATAGAACACATATTGTATAATGGGGAATTTAAACCTAGGTTGGTTCGAGGTTTAGGCAGAACAAATATATCTCTCTTTCTATTATTAAAGTATATACTGCAGTTCAGACTAATTTGTGACAACAAGTGAGTATTTCATTATGTAGTAGCTTATAGAAAAATAATAGAATAGCAATTTTTCTTCTAAATTCTAAGGCTGTGAATTTAAATTCACTTGAAGAAATATGATAACTGAGATTAAAAATAAATTCACCATGTTTTTTGTAATATAGAAGTCTTAAGAATTTTTTCTGTACCTTTTCAATTTCATTTTTATGAACCGAATAATAGGGAGTCCATATTATGGCTCCATATTCCAGTATACTACGGACAAATGCATTGTAAAGTGTTAGTAATGTGGATATTTTTGTAAATTTGAATGAACCCAAGCATTCTATATGCTCTGTTTACAATGTTGGTCATATGTTGCTCAAAACTTAGTTTTTCATCCAGCGTAACTCCCAAATCTTTACATTCTGCCTTTTTGGCTAAATATTCATTATTTATCTCATACTGAAAATCATTTCTTTCTTTTTTCCTAGTAATTGACTTCTATTTGTCGACATTAAATGTGAGGCGGTTTGCCATGGACCACTCATAGACTCTATCCACGTCATTTTGTAGCAAAATCACATCTTCTTGCTTTTTGATTTCCTTGAATAATTTAAAATCATCCGCGAATAGTGCACACTGTGAGTCCTGAACTACCTCTGGTAGGTCATCTATTAGTAATAAAAAGAATAGGGGTCCCAGATTGGACCCTTGGGGTACCCCAGATTTTGTGAGGAAATCCCCTGATTTCCTTCCTTTATAAACTACATACTGCTTCCTGTCTATAAAATACGATGCTGACAGTTTTAAGAGTCGATCTGAAAGCCCAAAGGAGTATAGTTTTTTTAATATGACCTCGTGATCAACCTTGTCAAAGGCTTTACTAAAGTCTGTGAAGATAATATCTAGTTGACTATTATTTTCGACAACTCGATTTGCCTCTTGCACAAAACATGTTAGGTTAGTTATCGTGGATCTCTTAGGTAAGAACCCATGTTGCTTTTCGCTTAGACATGGATAGACGTGATTTAAAATTTTTTCATGAATGATTGATTCGAAAAGCTTACTGGGTGCACAAATCAGTGCTACTGGCCGATAGTTTTGTATATCTTCCCTTATGCCATTTTTAAATATTGGGCAGACCTTTGAGCGTTGCCATAGTATAGGGTAAGTACTAGTTTGCAAGAATAAATTATATATAATTTTTAAACCCTTATTACACTATGCCTTTTTCGTGCCTATTTGTCTGCCTGACTGCCGATGGCTGAAATTTTATACAAATACGCATGCGCGCGAGGCTATTTTGTTGATTGTTTCAGGCGTGAAAATAAATAGGACTGGTTCTATTTTTTCCGCCTGAATCGAGGGGATTTCAAGGACGTTTGTGGAAATGTCAGGTTTGCCAAAACAGTAATTATCTATTGGACTTGACATTACCAACAAATAGATGAAATTAATTACATAGTTTTCGTTTTGTTCAGTATGACAGAAAAAAAAAATCTTGTACCAGGTAAGGAAAAAGTTGAAACAAATAGTCCAGGTATACTAAATTACTTAATCATTTACGGTAAATGTCAATTTTCCTTAGGTTTGCAGCTCTGAAATTAGCGCCTGAAACAATCATCAAAAAGGCACGGTGTAATAGTGCTAGTTATTTGGGGAAATCAGCCAACAAATAGCCATGAAAATAAGCACAAAAATGGGCACGAAAAAGGCATAGTGTAATAAGGGTTTTAGGAGTTTAATCAAGAGTTGTCCCGTTATCCCGTTTTTCTTATTTCCCGTTTTCCCCTTATTGCACTTTTCCACGACTATTATGGTCTTCGAAAATCCCATAGAAAAAGCACTTTAAATTTTTTCCGAATCCAATAACTTTTCTAAAAAACCTTTTTTTTTCTCCTAAAAACCTTATTCGGACTACAAACAACAAAAAATGTTTTGTGTTTGATTTGAGTGTTAAAATAAAATAAAAAAAGATTTTTGTGTGGACACGCACGGGATTGAACTCGGGCCTTGGGATTACAGAACACACGCTCCAATCATATTTTTCCTGAAAACTCTCGTCCGCGTAAAAATTATTTTTTCCTATGTTTTTCTTTAGATTGTTTCATCTAGGTTATGCTTTTGACTCTGCCGGCTTCCCGTTATCCTTTTTTCCCGTTATCCTCTTATCCTGTTTTCCCGTCATCCTATTATCCCGTTTTCTCGTCATCCAGTTATCCCGTTATCCCATTACCCCGTTTTTTTTTCATATTCCGTTTTTCTTTATCCAGTTTTCCCCTTATAGCGATATCCCGTTTTTTCGTTATTCTGTTATCCTGTTTACCCGTAATCCCGTTTCCAGTTTTCCCGTTACCCGTTTTTCCCTTTTCCTTTTTCCGTATTCCGTTTTCCCCTTTCCCCTTATACCGTTATCCCGTTATTTCGTTATCCTGTTTCCCCTTCCTCCCGTTTCCAGTTTTTTCGTTTCCTGTTTTTCCGTTTTCCCGTTTTTCCGTTATCCCGTTTTCCCCTTGGTAACAAAGCACACGCTCCAACCACCGACCTACTCGAACCTTTACTACGGCCGATAATCCTTTTGTTGGCCAAATTTCTTGAATTTTCCAATTTCCTGGCAACTTTCCTAATTTTTTCGTATCAACCATCCTCTGGCTATTACGGATATTAAATAAAATCAGCCAAATCGGTCCAGCCGTTCTCATGTTTTGGGCTTACAAAGAATCGAGATAAATTTTTATTATACAGTGCGGCTTTTTATAGCCCCCTCCTCCAGTTAACTTTTGAACGGTTCGACGTAGAATAATGGAACAGAAACCATTTTGAATGATATCATCGATACTTCTCTTTGAAATGAAAGACACTGTGATTGCTCGATAGATGGCGCGGGGGGCACATCAACTTAAAAATTTCATTTCAAAAAGCATGGGGGGTTAAGTGGACATCATTGAAAAGATAACTCAATTCTATTTTCAACCATCTAATTTTTTTTTATTTCGTCAATACGTTTTTTCACAATATGCATTTGAAATGTCAAGTATAGCAAACTTTAAAAGGCAAATTATGAAAAAACGAATTGACAAAATTCAAAAAAAATTAGGCGGTTAAAAAGATAATTGAATTATCTTTCAAACAATGTGCCACTCGACCCCCGATGATATTTGAAATTTTTAAGTTAATGTGCCCCCCGCGCCATCTATCGAGCAATTACGATGTCTTTTATTTCGAGTAGTATCGGTAATGTCATTCACAGGGAGAGCAGCTATAAAAAGCCGCACTCGCAATTGTCATTCCGTAGAACAACCATAGTTGAAAGACACATTGAATTACCTTTCCAACGATGTGCAACTCGACCTCTATGCCTTTCAAAATTTCAAAGTTGATGTGCCCCCAGCACCCTCTGTCGATCAATTGTAATTATCTTCTCTCAAAAAGTAGGACCGGTAATATCATTGAATATATTTAATGTCTCATTATTTCACATCATCCGTTCAAAAGTTATCGAGATAAGGGTACCATTCGACTTTACTTACATTTCAAATGCATATTGTGAAAAAACATTTGAACGAAATTCGAAAAACATAGGATGGTTGAAAAGAGAATTGAATTATCTGTTCAACGATGTGCGACTCGATCCTTCATGCTATTTAAAATCTATCTATCGAGCAATCACAATATCTTTAATTTCAAAAAGTAGTATCGGTGATAACGGTTTTTGTCCCATTGTTCTATTATGTCGGACCGTTCAAAAGTTAACAGGGGTATAACAAGCCGCACTGTACAGATAAACCATAGATTTGTAAGTCGCATTCGTATGTGGTGTTGAATTCCTGAGTTGTTTTATGCGGAATTATTGAAAATGAGGCTTCCTTTATTCAAAGGGCCGCTAATGAAATATCCTCTAACACTATTTTAAAAGTAAACCATTTATTGCAAGGTGCCTTTATGTTTTGATTAGTTCTGATTATTCTATATTTCGTTATGAGAATGAAAGTGACAGATCTCTAGCACAAAAACTGTGTATTTGTCAGCGTGGTTCCTTGCTGCTTTTTAGTTGGAATGTCTTTTTTGGTTGTCTATTTCCATTTTAGATAAACAAATAAAATCAGGAATCGCAAAAGACAGCTATGAGGTCTTCTTCAAAATTAAATCCTATCACTCGGGAAATTATCACCATCCAACAGAAGAGAAATAGGTGGAATAGTACTATGAAATTCAAAGGTGGAATATATTCCTGACTGCACCCAACAATCGTTGATATAGACAAGTCCATGGCACCAAATGATAATTGGGAAACCATGAAACAGCTGTGGACGAATGGAGGCTTTCTCGAAATAAACCAAAATCACTCTACTTTGCAATTTTATAGCGTTACCCAGGACGTGCGGAAATATTGGATTTTGGTGCCAGAGACTGATTTATACCATATATTGTTGCGTACCTGATAATGTGTAGTAATATTTTGTCTTTCAATATCGTGGTACTATAGCTCATCAAACCAGTCATGAGACGTGGGATTTCGACTGCGTACGTGAACGATTCACGTCTCATGACTGGCTTGATGAGCTATAGATCGAGTTCCATAATTATAGATGTCGCAGTGCATAAACAACTCTCGGATTTCAAGAAATAACACCAGATAATAAATGACACAATTTAAACAAAATCTGTTACGATACACGAGTAATAAAAAACTTAGGTTAGGAAATAAGCGAATCAGTCAAATTGAAGAAACTTTAAAAATCTCCTATCCTAGTTTTGTCTAGCCTTCTCCTTTGAACATTTTCCGTCGTAATTCAACTGACACATTTCTTGGGACCACCTCCCCCGCATCTTTATACTGTTTGTAATACTGGTGCGTAATTCTTGCTCTCAGACAGAGTTTGAAATGGATGGCAGCAGGATATAGGTTCTGTTTCATAGAGTTCAGTAGTTGGTTGGATTTTGGTTTCCTTAAAACGCTTTATGAATTGTGTGTGTACAGTTTGTATCAAGTTGTTGTCAATATACCCTTGTAACCTCCTCTCATATGTTGCCGACTGGTACTAACAATTGCTTGTTATTCACAGTTGTCAATGTTTTTCCTAAAGAATTATTTTTTTGTGAATAGTTCTCTTCACATGAAATTGTAAAATTCGGCTATATAAGAAATTTGGCGAAGAAAAAGACTACCGAGTCATTTATCGCCAAACAAGGAAATAGCTCAGCGGTTACACTGTCGCCTACCAAGCAGAAGGTCACAGGAACGAATGCCGGTCAGGATAACATTTTTTTTTCATTTCATAAAAACAACGGCTAGACCGATTTGGCTAATTGTTTTTTCTAATGTTCGTGTTGGTAGTAGTTCAAAATATAGCTGAGATTTTGGTACCACCTGCGCCATCTATACACACATATATGAAACCAACAGTTGTGGTTGCCATTTTCTCCTGTTATGTAGCGCTGAATGTATTAGGTACCAAGTTAGTTGTAAGCTGTACATGACGCCGAATACAATTACTTTTCTCAACAAATAATGTGTTTCAATGTTTCTATCCTGGAATAAATACCAAACTCTGCCAGAATTCCAACAGTTCGTAATACTAAGAATAAGGTTTATAGGGAAAGAAAGGATTTTTAGAAAAGGTATTGGAAATTTCTCTGTCCTGGAAAAGTTTTCAGGAATATATACAGTGCTTCTCAAAAGTCCCTCCCCCCCTCCTATTATTGGAACTATTATACATAAACAAGTGAAATTTGGAAAATGAATATTAAAGGTGATGATAGATGACGAAATCGTCAAAGATGACGTCACAAGGCCATTGTGACCAATAATTTCAAATGGAACCCTACGGCAAGCGACACCTCTTTTAAAAGGTATCGAAAAAACCTATTCAATGATACTAATTTTGTTTGTGTTTATGGCAGTTTTGGCAACTCGCTTATAAAAAACGCAAAGCTGTGATTAATTAAATCAGTTAATACTAACATTCCAAATTCAAGCTTCGCCTGACGTTTTTGTTAGTCTCCCTAATTCGACGTTTTTGTAATTGTCCAAGTTTTTGAACATTTAATAATTTGTGTATTGTTGATCGAACGTTTAACTGTTTTAGCAGCTTTTGGTACTTTCAATATTTTTGTACATTTTAATAATTTGTTAAACTGTTGTGAGCCGAACGTTTAAGTGCTTCAAGAAGCGAAATGGTACGTGCTTTAGGTGATAAGTAGCAGAGATCCTAATTCTTGGTGAAACTGGACAAAATATTCATGCAGCAGAACGAATTTTCAATGAGAGGTTTCCCGATCGCCCCGTTTCGAGGACTTATTTAAGGGAGCTTCTTCGTTAGTTTGAAATAACGGGTAGTATTAATGATGCGAAACGATCTGGCAGACCACAAATTTCTGATGAGAAAAAAATTGATATACTGGCAGAAGTAATAGTTAATCCTATTTCTTTAACAACTCACGTTGCATCTACCTGTGAAGTCAGTCGGAGTACAGTACACAGGGTGTTGAAAAAAAACAAATTTCATCCATACAAATTGAAAATGGTTCATCAACTCTCAGACGACGACCCAGACCGAAGACTAGAATTTTGTGAAAATATGGAAACTAAAATTAACCAACAGCCAGACTATGTCAAAACAATTTGTTTTAGTGACGAAAGTACTTTCTATCTAAATGGAAATGTAAATACACAGAATGTGAGGTATTGGAGTGACGCAAATCCTCACCTGTTTCTTGAAACACATACCCAATTTCCCCAGAAGGTGAATGTTTGGGCAGGTATCCTGGGAAACCACATCGTTGGGCCTCTTTTTTTAAATACTAATTTAACTGGTGAGGTTTATCTGGAACTGTTGCAAAACGCAATAAAACCGTTAATCCTTGAAATTTTGGAAGATATTCCAGATGAATTCGGCAATTTGGAGATAACATTCCAACAGGATGGTGCTCCTCCACACTATAACGGTGCAGTAAGACGGTATTTGGATGAGGAGTATCGTAGTAGATGGATTGGACGACGAGGTTCAACGGAATGGCCAGCTCGACCACCGGACCTCACACCTTTGGATTTTTTTTCTGTGGGGGTACCTTAAATCGAAGGTTAACGCCACTGAACCTGACAATATTGACGTTTTAAAACAACGTATTGTTGCAGAATGTGAGGCTGTTTCCGCAGACACATTTGCAAAAGTACGAGAAGAGTTTAAAAATAGGATATTCCACTGTCAGGAAGTGAATGGAGGTCACTTCGAGCAATTTCTTTAAGTAGATACTGATTCTTAAATCTGTAATGAATATCATACTGAATGGAATTTAAATTTTAATGTCATAAACACAAACAAAATTAGTATCATTGAATAGGTTTTTTCGATACCTTTTAAAAGAGGTGTCGCTTGCCGTAGGGTTCCATTTAAAATTATTGGTCACAATGGCCTTGTGACGTCATCTTTGACGATTTCGTCATCTATCATCACTAGTAGGGAAGTTTACAATCTTTAATATTCAGTTTCCAAATTTCACTTGTTTATGTTTTATCGTTCCAAAAATAAGAGGGGGGGGAGGGACTTTTGAGAAGCACTGTATAATAAAAATTAATGTCTGTTTGTGTTGGTGAACTCATGACTTGAGAATGGCTGGACCGATTCGCCTTTTTTTTTCTTCGGGGGAACGGGATAACGGAAAAATTGGATTACGGGAAAACAGTATAACAGGAAAACAGGATAACGGTAAAATGGAATAACGGAAAAACCGGAAAACAGTATAACGGAAAAACGGGATGACTGGATAACTGGAAAATGGGATAACGGGAAAACGGAAGAATGCGATAACGGAAAAACTGGATCATGGGAAAACGGCATAACAGAAAAAGGGGAAAAGGGGATGAAGGGAAAACGGGATAACTGGAAAATAGGATAACGGGGAAAACGTGATGAAAGGGAAACAGGATAACATAATAGCGGAATAATCGGTAACGGATAAGGGAAAAAACGGGATAAATGGAAAACGGATAATGGGCAAGGGCAGAATCAATAGCATAACCTAGATGGAAAAAATACAAAAAATATAGGAGAAATGAAATTGACGCGGACGAGAGTTTTCAGGAAAATAATTCGGGGAATATATCCAAATTTGGACGGGACAACGTCTGTCGGGTCAGGTAGTTATATCACTAATTATATCGTTATTTTCCCCTTTCTCTTGACGTGCTGACACTTCTTTTCCGTCTTCCTAGGTCTCCAGTTCACTACTTTAAGTGGCAAAATACTGCAAAAGTCCACTGCTATTTCCTTTTGAATTTATCGATAGAGATGGATTCATATTGACAGAATGATGGTTAAGCAGTCAGTGTCCATTCGCAGGTAAACCCATTCTTCATTCATCTCTCATTCACTGACGGGAGAAACAGGCCGTTGCGGGGCAAGGGACCATCGAGGGAAAATTCGTTTGTCTTATGTCTGGTGCATCTCTATGCAGTCTGAAACTTATGCATCTTATCTTCTTCTCGATTGAGTTGATCCATTCATGAAAACTTCAGCCGGGGTACAGAACTGAGCATCTTACACTTCTTCTGGTCATAGATAACCTCAACACTTTTCCGTTACCAGTACCTTTGTCGATGCATATCGTGATTTACTGGCCTAGGTAGCATCTGTTGCATATAAAGGGAAAAAACGAAGATCACCAGAATGTATAATGGGAATGTCCCTCACATTCCTCACATTTTCTTGAGATAACATTCCACAATCTAAAAAGTTTTTTTTCTTGATAGGGTTCTTTGGCTAGAATTATCGTTTTATTCCATCCTACCATATGGTCAACATTGATTTCAAAATATAACTCTAATTCTGAACCTGTGATCTGTCGATTCTTAATATAATCTCGATGTTCTTCCTGACGCACTTTAAACGGTCTTGATGTTCCACCAATATAATTTTTTCCACAAAAACAAGATATATATATATATATATATATATATATATATATATATATATTAGGAGTTTAAAAAATAAGGTTTAAACAATATCCAATGCCATTGTCTTCATGGAATGCATGTCTTCATGGAATGCATGTCTTCATGGAATGCATGTTATAGCTAAATAGGCGAACCATATCCGGATGGTTTATTATAACTGGTCACCAAGCTATAGTTCCTCACATGATCATTAGTCTTATGAGTGCTGTGTAGGTTAACTGGAGTAATTCCAGAGTTAAGCTGTATGGGCTCTATGACTGTTGCTCATTGCAATTCAGCAAGATGTTTCTTCAAAATGATGTTGACAACCTGCTATAGTGAATCTAGATCTGAGTTACCCCGAAGTTTTTGATTTCGTTACAGGGTGGTAAACAACATTTTATCAATGCAAAGTTCAAATCAATGCACTGAGTCTAAAAACGTCCGTCGATAAGTAGGTAAATTAAAGAATATACAAATATTATAGGAGCTAACACATAAAAGATAAAAAAGAGAATGTTACATAGAGAGATAGCATATATACAGGCACATAGCTTTTTTCAGAATTTTTGGGAAAGATACTTTTCCACCGAATAATAGCATTTTCTTTGTAACAGCAGTTTTAACGATTTTTTGAAAGGTAGAGGCCATACATTGTTTGATTTCATCAGGTAAAGCGTTATAAAGTCCGAGTGTCGTGATATTGGGCGAGTATCTAGGTATACTAATTCTAAGAGGGATATAAAAAAACGTTTAGTCCATGGCGGGACTTATCAGTATCAAATTTGTTCCTTTTTTATGAAACACATAAAAATGATTCTTAGATAAAAATGAAGGTACCTGGGGTTTTAAAGTCGTGAAAATGCCGCATGGACGCAGCACCAAGGAACGGACAACGAGTTTTTGAGCACTGAAAACATCTTGTAAGAGCTGGATAAACCCCAAAAGCATATACCATAGCGGGTACTACTGTCGATTTGAGTTGATGAGAGAGGAGTTTTTTTTAGATTTCAATATTTCGCAGTTTTTTGACAATCTAACATTCATCGAGGAAGCCCCAATAATTTAATTTATGTATCCGTGGAAATTGGGTTTGATGACTCATCAGCTTGTAGAATGATCTCACTACATATTTTTTGGGGATTATGAAATCTTCTAATCGACATCCAGGAAATGTCTATTTGCTCTAGTCCAGTTTCTTACTAGTTGCACTGCTTGTTTGGGCTTGGCAAGTATTTCTTTACATTTATCGGGAATGATATCGAAGGTCATCTGCAAATATTGTGAGGAACCTTGTATTGGTAATTTATAGAGATCGTTAGTATAACGGGACCTACCAAAATATGTTAAGTTAGATTTATAAATATTGTATTTGTATTTTTTTATCTAACAATTTTTTCACTGTTAGTTTTAGAGTTGGATTGTAATTTACAATAATTTTAGATTTGTAAATTTTAATTTTACACGTATATGTATTTGAAATTAAGTCCAACGTACCTGATCCATTGTAAAGTGCAAAAAAGGAAAATAAAATCTATGTATCTATCTATATAGTATAATAAAAAGCACAGGGCCCAATACCAAGTCCTGTGGCACACCGATATCAACTTCAGAGGGTAGGAAGCTGTGTTGTTTATAACAACAAAAATAACTCCCTTATCCATTGAAGTGGATTCCCCCTTATGCCTTCTTTTTAATATTCCAACAGGGGACCGCCTGTCTATATTCTCCACAAGTTTTCCATAATGTGAACTGCAGTCATTGTTGATCTATTGCCAATAAAGCCGTTGATTGTTGAAAAAGTGTCGTGTTTAGCAGTAGGATATGAATCTATCTAGTGATGATACTCAAAAAATTTTGAAAAATTTGAGGGATGGATTGGCCGGTAGGTGGCTAAAAGATGAGAGTTTCCTTTAAGATGGGGGTTTGGGGTTTTTGCCAGTTTTCAATATATCTGAAAAAATTTGCCTTTTGCGAATGATAGATTAACAAGATGAGCAAATGGTTTTGCTAAAATAAAATGTTTTTTTAAAATGAGCATGGGAACTTCATCGAAGCCCGGTGAGATTTATTTTGAGTTTTTTTTTTAAAGAGGTGTATATTTCTAGTTCAGTAAAGGGGTGGAGAAAGAGGGAACCACCCGGGATTTTGTATTTCGCAGATAATACGAGTAACAGCAGGGGACCTTGTCTACGTTTTTGTGGTATGGATGAAAAGATTTATTGAAAAATTTGGTACCCGTGGGGTTTTTCAAATTGTCTCCCATGTATATTTTACTTCGGCTTTGATTTGATTAGTTTGTCTTTTTTTTTTCGATTTGCCACGATGTTTTGTTATGATAGTTTGGGTTATCTTAGTGATTTTCAGTTTTGTATAGATAGTTTTATGTCATCAATCCATTCCTTTTGTTTGTTGTACAAAAGGGGTTTTTTCGAAATGCCCTTCAAAATTATAGGAGAAATTTTTCCAAAAAAAATGTGATTGATAAGTTGACGTCATTCTTGATATTAAG
>JAFIRS010003876.1:0-110328 GCA_018342105.1 Gonioctena quinquepunctata | reverse complement strand
ACCTCATATTCCCGGATTTTATTATATATTATTATTTACTAATACTATATATTATTATTTTTTTTATATTTCAATAAAATATGTATACAAAAAAATGTTTTATTTCTTCACCTCCTACATACATGTTTGTGAAAGTGGTTGAGGTTGGTTCAATAACAAAGAAAAGGTGTGCTCACCTACAAGTTTCAACGTTTTTTAAGACATTTTAGACGTTTTCAACGCATGTTAGTCGTTTTCCACAGACGTTTAGACGTTTTCAACGTTTTTCAACGCATGTTAGTCGTTTTTCGATGCTTGCAGAGAAACTCACCCTTTATATAATATGATGAATTATTATGTTAGCAGAGTTTGGTTGGGTTGGGTTAAAAAATATACGTCACTTGAATGCTTGCAGAAGGAACTAATACTCATATAACAACAATGTTAGCAGAGTTTGGTTAGGTTAGGTTAATAAAAAACATCAAACCCACTTAGATTCACAACATCCATCAAACAGCCGTAAACGAAGAACCTTCATCTAAATTCACATCATAGACTTCACAAACATCATACAAAAATCTTTATTCATACATAAACATGTCTCAACCTACATGAAAAATTCCCTAGATCTGGGGAAAAAGTCAATCATCCATGAGAAATCCATCAGGTTAACCCTGAAAATCCACCTGAAACGACTAATCTAAACATAACCTACGTGAAAAATTCCCTAGATCTGGGGAAAAAAGTCAATCATCCATGAGAAATCCATCAGGTTAACCCTAAAATCCACCTGAAACAAGTAATCTGAACACAACCTACGTGAAAAATTCCCTAGATCTGGGTAAAAAAGTCAATCATCCATGAGAAATCCATTAGGTTAACCCTAAAATACAGTAGATCTAGGGAAAATCCAGGGTAATATAGACCTCGAGCACGTAAAAAATGGGTGTTCCCCAAGGATCTGATTTGTGGTCGCAAAATTACCACGTTGGACCTTAGATTTTCTTATGGGGATTTACATGGGAAAAAGTGTCAAATTGCGCCAGAACCCGTGTAGCTATATCTACTGCGGTTACACAAATCCTGCATTATTTCACAGAACTCCACACGGCGATCGGGATCATCATCATTGAGTTGTTGATGTAGCTGTAATTTGTATGGATGGTACTTTTCTGCTTTTAGAATACGTAATACAGAACTTTGGGATATGTCAAGGTCTGCTGCAATTTGTCGTGAAGTATTGTGAGGATTATTCTCTACACCCAATAGAACATCAAGTTTCACGTTTTCTTCTATTTTAGGACGTCCAGCATTCGGAATATGTTTGACATGACCAATTTCTCTAAATTTTTTCTCAATCTTACTGACTGTTGAACGACTGATAGGTCTATTTGGATACTTCGCATTGAACATGTCGCATACCTCTTGCTGAGTTCTGGTTCTATCTCCGCACCCAATAAAAATTAAAATTTATATGCGTTGGGTTTCACTTGAAGTAGCCATAGTTTACTTTTAGAACCTTTTCACTTAGAATTTGTGAAGAATATTTGTTGATATTTCAACTGACATTTATTTGACACTAACTTGCCTATTATGGCATTAATTTGTGATTGTCTTTTGTTTCCATTTTAGACTAGGAAATAGCTAACTATCAATATTTGGAAAGGATCCATTGGTGTAGTGGAGCACTGACTCACTAGCCTGCCAGGGCAGTCTAAGGGATTAGAGCCTTGGCTCAAAAAAGTAAAATTTTGCATTTTTTAACACGCTTTCATTATCTTCACTTGTAACTAAATAACTCACAATGTAATAAAATCTTGGAAGTAAATATTCACCCACTTCCAATCTTCCGAATAATCTGAAATTTGTCACACATATCAAGGACCGATGACAATACAAGAATTTCATAATCATAATGTAATAATAATAAAAATATATTTTTACAAACGCCAACAATCCTAACTCACCAAATGAAAGTATTTGGTTGCAACAAGATGGTGCACCCCCGCACTATGCACGTGATGTTCGCGAGTTTTTGAATAACTGTTTTCCTAGGAGGTGGATTGGTAGACGCGGACCGATAGAGTGGCCCTTAAGATCTCCAGATCTTACGCCCCTGGATTTTTTCTTGTGGAGTTATTTGAAATCGAACGTCTATGTAGATAGGCCGCAAAATCTACAAGAGTTGAAAAATCGAATTAGGATCGAATTAACAGAATTACTCCGGAAGTTATTCGCAATGTGCAAGAGGAATGTGTCCGTAGATTTGCTTATTGTCAAGAGACTGGTGGATGGCATTTAGAACATCTTATTTAACTGTTCTATTTTGTTGGATATAAAGTTATTCTCTAAATTGAAATAAAATACTAATTTTTGTTCACCCTGTAAAAAAATATCTAATTAATTATTATCATTGAATGCAGTATTGAAAGGCCTTTCAGATTAGGTATCACAAGACATCTATTCCAATTTAATGAAATTACCGATTACGTCACCATGTCAAAACCAGTGACATAACCTCTTTAGAATATACATAAAAAAATTGGCATTTTAAAATAAAAATCGACCTATTTCAGGATTTTTGTCAAAAGTACATGGCTTGCGAAATATCGAATTTGTTCCATAATTTTGACGCGCACTGTATAAATATTTCAAATGTCCGGCTATGTATTTTACCTTTTTCCCATTTGACTCTTTTACCTTACTTTCTTATATATATATATATATATATATATATATATATATATATATATATATATATAAGAGAGTAAGGTAAAAGAGTCAAATTCTTTGGACTAAAAACGGTCGTTTGACGTTTTCATATATACAGGGCTTTTCACGATGAACGTTAATTAGACGTTTCTGGCAAACCAGACAACGGATCAACCTGAAAATTTGACAGTATGCATAAATTAATATGATCTACACGCGAAAAATATTTAAGACGATGCGGCGTTGCCGCTTCTACTATAAAGTAGCGGTTACTTTGATTTTTCAATGTATATAATACCACATTATGATTTCTTATCACTTCGTCAACAACTTCATTTACTATTTCCCTACACCTATCTGTTACCGTTTAGAAGATATAAATTAATTTCGATTTTTGTTTACCAAACATGTACTTTTATAAACGCTGATAATCTTGAACTCTCTGGTACTAAGGCGATCAAATTCGAAATGGAGTGGAGTGATACCATGAGGATCTTCACTTCGAGTCATACTTTTATTTGCCTCATACAAGGTCTTTAAAAAATGCAGATACTTTGTTCACATGAAAAAATGAGTGGAAGTCAATTTTTTCAAATGGAACACCCTATATATTTCCGCATTTTTGAGCTTTACTTCCAATTTTAGATTAACTTTGTTCAGATAATCCTATTTCGATTTCGAACCGTTTTCGAGATAAACTGTTTCAAACAGAAACTGACGTAGTTTCCTTGTATTCATCACTTATTTTTGAAATTTAACATCTACTTTATACTACGTAATATTTCTCTTCGATTAAGTTTTTCAACAGTCTCAAATCAGTCAATTCGAAATTGATATGTACCTTAGAAAAAGTTACAATTTGTATGCATTGAGGTATTGAGTGTATCTACCGTACAACATTGCAAATTAATATTTTTTAATAGTGTGCTTTGGAAAAACGAATGATCCAATTTTGAAACGTCAAACTTTCGTTGGTGGTTTTGACTGATTGTGATACCAATGATAATAGAAAAATGTCAAGATTGGGTTACAGTAATGAAGATTTCTTGAATTTATTAATAATTTATGGTGAGTGCAATAGAATTGCAAGTAGAACATGCCGAGTATTTCATGAAAGATATCCAGAACTCCCGAAGCCGAATAATAATGTGATAAATCGACTACTAAAAAACTGTAGGTTGAATGGAACCTTTCGTCCAAAAATCATTCGTAGAAAGGCTGAAGTGGATGATGATGACAATGGCATAACAGTTTTGGGAGTTTTCCATGCATTTCCAACTGCTTCTCTACACGAGGCTTAAAGTGACAATTTATCGCATTCTTAATAAGCACAAATGGCATCCCTATAAATTCTACTGTGTCCAACATCTGAAAGAGACTGATTTGCCTTGTAGAGTGGAATTCTTTGAATGGTTACTTGTCAAGACTCAAGAGGATGAACATTTCCTTCACAATATCATATGGACAGATAAGGCCAAGTTCACAAAAAATGGAGTTTTCAATAGACACAACAGTCATTATTGGGCGCCAGAAAATCCCCATGTCGTTCGCCAAAGGGGTTTTCAAGAAAGATGGCAATCTAATGTATTTTGTGCCATAAAGAATGGGTCAATTTTTTATATCGAGTTTTATGATGATAATTTGAATGCAACAAAATATAAAGATTTACTGAGAAACGGAATTCAAATGATTTTAAATAATAGGCCAGGAAGAGAACGTGTATGGTACCACCCCATAATTCTCGTTCAGTAAGAGAAGCTTTAACTGAAATCTTCGAAGACAGATGGATTGGTAATAATGGACCTTCTCGTTGGCCTCCTAGAACACCAGATGGCAATCCATTAGATTATTTTGTGTGGGGTTTAATTAAAAATATGGTTTACTCCAACCCAGTAACAACAATGGAAGATATGAAATCGAGAGTTAGAACTGCTTTCAATAGTTTAACTCCAGACTCAATCAGAAGCGCTACACATGAAAATCTTTTGAAGAGATTACATGTTTGTTTAAGTAGAGGTGGAGATGTGTTCGAACATATTCTGAAATACACTGACAATTGAATTAACTTACTAATTCATGAAATTATTTTCAGGTCGTGTGTCAGCGTTAATAAAACTATTGTTTGAAGAGTATTTTAATAATCATTTATTCATTGTATCATCTGTGACTGATGAAGGAACATCGAATGGAATCTGTTAAATTTCAAAAATAAGTGATGAATACAAGGAAATCACGTCAGTTTCTGTTTGAAACAGTTTATCTCGAAAACGGTTCGAAATCGAAATAGGATTATCTGAATAAAGTCAATCTAAAATTGGATGTAGAGCTCAAAAATGTGGAAATATACAGGGTGTTCCATTTGAAAAAATTAACTTTCACTCATTTTTTCATGTGAACAAAGTATCTGCATTTTTTAAAGACCCTGTATGAGGCAAATCAAAGTATGACTCGAAGTGAAGATCCTCATGGTATCACTCCACTCCATTTCGAATTTGATCGCCTTAGTACCAGAGAGTTCAAGATTATCAGCGTTTATAAAAGTACATGTTTGGTAAACAAAAATAGAAATTAATTTATATCTTCTAAACGGTAACAGATAGGTGTAGGAAAATAGTACATGAAGTTGTTGACAAAGTGATAAGAAATCATAATATGATATTATATACAGGGTGTTCTAGTTGGAAAATCGAAGTAGCCGCTACTTTATAGTAGAAGCGGCAACGCCGCATCGTCTAAAATATTTTAGGCGTGTAGATCATATTAATTTATGCATACCGTGGAATTTTCAGGTTGATCCGTTTGCCAGAAACGTTTAATTAACGCTCATCGTGAAAAGAGTATCGCATTTCAGTTCACGGAACTGTTCAAGGATGGCAGATACTTGAAGATTTGTTGGATTGTTTGGACTAAAAATGGCCGATTGACGTTTTCAGTTGTCAAACTTGTGTTATGTGCATAGACCTTTATAACTGATGGACTGGCCGTCACGTGACTTAAACACACAGTTCCTGGCAGACTATATATGAGAGAGAAATGTTGTGAAGGATAGAAATACGACAGGGCAGAAGATACAAATTGGCTATGGCATTACATTGGAAAAACCTATTTCCTGTTATTTTTTCAAGGGAAATATTGACTACTTTGAATGAGATGAGTTTTGAAAAAGTTCAAGGAATCACAGTGAGGAACTTCATGCGACATATTTTCATGATATCTTTCAGAAACAAAAGAATTCCATTGAGCCTCCATCTGAATGAAAATTATTTTTATATCTCTTCCAAAGGTTTCAGAAAGTTCAGGAATGAAAAATATTATTGATAATTAAATTTATATTCGACATCAAGAAGTTAGAAGTGCAATTGAACTAAATTGGGAACTCCGGCGATTTCAAAATTCGTTATCAATAATGCCTACATAAAAAACGTTTATGTAATCTATAAAATTTCGTGTCTGTAGAAAAAATGGCCCAATTAATTTTGGGAAATACTGAGGAAAATAGTACGTGTTATTGGGAATGAAATTAATATTTTTTCCATCGAGCGTGACGGAGGTCGACGGACAATTCGTAGGGAAGTCTATTCCAGCCTGGCGCTGTAAAAGAACATCTTTACTCCGGCGGATTAAAAGTATGCCGTTAGTCCAACGGAGTAAAAATTCCATTTATATTTAAAACTTTTGAAGAAAACATTCTTCGATTTAAAAACATATATATGGGCGTTTGTTCTCGGAAAAAAGGAAAATTTTGGGAATCAAATAAATCACATTATACTTTTTTAAATATTATTAACCAACATTAGTTTAAGCAATTGCTCGGGAAAAACATCAAATTCTACCCCCGAATCAAACAAAATCCTACCAACCCACCTACGATACCAATAATAAATATATTATATAACTTCATCTACAATATAAATAGAGGCACAAAAATAAAACTAAGTTATATAAACAAGAGAAGTCACGTAAAATGTTACCAGTTTGTGCATGACTGAGAAATTAAATTGAAATTTTCTCATAAGTTCGGAAACCTGTGAAAATGTGTTGAAATCCACAAATCACTAACCTACCCTCCATGCTTACTCACCTATGAAATTTCACATCCAGCCCTTTTTGTATCTAACTACACAATTGTAGGCTGCACACGAAGAAGGCATAGATATTTAAGAATGTTTATTACTTGTCAAACAGTTCAGAAACACTGTATAAATTTATAAAAAACTTTCAAAACACCACACGAAAACATATAAACAATATACGAAACCAATGTTATGCCTGAACTCATTCTGTCCTTTTTCACAGGTTCTGATATCAATGGTCTCTTTCTCACAGCCAGTCCATATTATTATAATGTCTATGGTTATGTGAGATGTGAGTGAATCACAAAACAAAAACAATGGTTGAAAGTGGTTATAGTAGATAATAGAAACTATAACAATAAACTCTTACGAACAATTCATTTTTGCAGTAAATCAAGGTATAGAACAGAGTGCTCCTAAAATAGATAACAATCGCAAATTTGCAAATCTATCAACAACCCCATGGTGGGACGAAGAATGCCTGGAAATCATAAAAAAAGGAAACAAAAATTCAAGGAATACAAAGAAAACTCTAACCAGCAGAATTATATAGAACTTAAAAAAGAGATTGCTAAATCCAGAAAAATATTAAAAAAAAAGAAATCCAAATCATTTAAACTTTTTACTTTTACAGAATCTCTCTCAAGAGAATCGGACATATCCATGGTGTGGAAAAAAATTTGAATATTTTCCAGTCCAGATCCTAAACATTTTTACAAGGAACTTCTCAACAAATTTTGTTCAGTTGACGTTCAGAATCAATCAATCATCATTGAAAATATAGAATCAAACAAAGAAATAAATTATATATTCACAGAAAACGAGGTGAAAAGCACTCTAGAAAAAATGAAAGATACTTCCCCAGGCAAAGATAACATCACATATAAAATGATAAAAAATTTACCAAAACATGCATTTACATGGCTTGTAAACGACATTTGGGTAAATAAAACTGACCCTCCAAATGAGTGGAAGGAAATAATTTTAATTCCTATATTAAAGTAAAGCAAAAATCCAAATGATATCAATAATTATAGACCAATAGCCCTAATATCCTGCATTAACAAACTCTTTGAAGCACTAATAAAGTTCCGCCTAGAATGGTGGATTGAATTCAATAACTGCCTTCCACTTAATCGATATGGATTCAGAAAAGGGAAAGGAACTACGGAATCCCTTTTTACTTTTTATCTAGATTTAAAAATTAAGGAAAATTAAGGAAAGAAAGGAAAGGAAAGAAAGGACGATATTTTTAGACATTCAGTCAGCGTACGACAATGTCATACGGGAAATTCTTATAAATTCTCTTATTGAACTAGGGATAAACAAAAATGTGGTCAGCATTATTTACGAACTGATTAAGGAAAATACGATTTATATCAGAGATAACAATTTCAATATTTGGGGACCTAGGAAATCATGGTTGTCCAATTTTATTCAACATTTATACTGCTTCACTACGGGATGCCATTTCACCACATTGTAGTTATGTACAATACGCAGACGACATAACCATCTATAAATCTCATAAGTTCATTAATTATGCAAATCATCACATAGATAGAGCAATGATCTCGTTGGAAAATTGGATAGATTCCGTCGGCTTTACTATTTTAGAGGCAAAATAAAAATGCATCATATTCTCCAAATATCATCAACAAGAAAAGTTAGATCTCCATCAATCAAAATTTAAAATTAATCAAGTGGAACAATGCAGAATGTTAGGGTTTACATTGGATAGAAAACTGACATGGAAACCTCATGTTACAGAAGTAATTTCAAAATGTAATAAAATTATGAACATTCTCAGATACCTCGCAAAGGTTAGTTGGGGCGCGGATCCAAAAGTCATGTTAACCATACATAATGCTCTAATAGCCTCAAGAATAGAATTATCTCTGTTAATATATGGAAATACCAGTAAAAATGATTTAAAAAAATTGGCGAGTCTACAGAGTAAATCTCTTAGAATTTGCATGGGATTGATGAAAACATCACCCAACGATGCTATTTTAGTTGAGGCAAATCAACATCCCATAGATATGAAACATAATTTTATATCCCTCTCTTTCATATCTAAACAATTATCCATCAAACACAATCCAATCACAAAAAAAAAATCGGGAATTTAAAGAGATTGCTACACTTCCCTCAAATAAATCCAACATTAAAAACAGCATACTATATTCATCAATCATAGAATCTCTGAGCCCCCCTTTCAATCAAATACTCTCTTTGAACGATAATTATATATTTTATTTTCCATTAGATATGTATCACTACAATTTTGACGAAAATATAGGTTTTGAGAAATCCGATAAAATATTCAGCTACAATAACATCAAATTTATGAGCATAATAAAAGGTAAATGGCCTAACTACAAAACAATATTCACAGATGGATCCAAAACAGATGAAAAAACATCGTTTGGAATATTGATCCCACACAAAAATATTGAAAAGGGAGGGACTATTCATAAAGAATCATCCATATTGACAGCTGAACTCACAGCAATATTCCTCGCACTGGTATTAATTAGGAATGATCCTGACAAATATATAATCCTTTCAGACTCCAAAAGCGCAATTATAGGCCTAAAAAATAAATTCAGCAAGGTTAACGTTAATATCTGGTATAATAAAATGAAAGAAATGTGGCTTGAACTTCAAAAAAGCAATTCTTATATAAAAGTGGGATGGATCCCAGGACACATAAACATTGAGGGAAATGAGAAAGCTGATCTCATTGCCAAACAAGCTACCATCCCATTCAAAATTAATTCCATTCAACATAAGGATTTATTACCCTACATAAATAAAAATAATAAAATTAAATTTCAACAATATTGGGACGAAACTTCTAAAATTAAAGGTATGAGATACTATGATATTCAGCCTAGAATTCAAGACAAACCATGGTTTTTCACCTGCCAACCTATTCCGAGAAAATCCTTCACTTCCATAGTAAGACTCCGAATTGGTCACTGCTGCCTTCCGGCACATTTGTATAAAATAAAAATCAAAGAATCCAATTTATGCGAATGTGGTAAAATTGGAGATATCAATCATTTTCTTTTTGAATGTGAGGACAATAAACACAATGTGGATGAACTCTACTCTGAATTGTTAAAAATAGGATTCCAACCTCCACTTACAGATAAAACAATATTAACAAACCCAATTATCAAAATACTAAACAAATTTTTATCAAACAGCAATATAAACATTTAAACCCCCAAAATGATACAATCAAATTATATTCCATTTGCACGGTTCTGGAAAGTAATAAGTGACTTTTTTCGGTAAAATTTAAAATTCAAGTGAGTAACTTACATCCATTCAACAATATGAATATACCTATCCAATACCCTATCATACATTCAAAGACATCCAAAACAAGTATACCTGATCCGGTGAAATTGACACCGAAGAAAACCAACAGAAGAAGAAGAAATTGGTTATATTTCAAGAATATTGAAGTCCTTGATTTTACTATACATTTAACCGACATCATTTAAAATGAAAATATGAAAGACATTATGGGATTAATAAATATTCTATTAGTATTACATTATAGGTTGATTTTATCTTTTTAATACGATATCCCATAATTTCGAAGTTATATTTGGTTTAACTGGCTGGATTACGCTTTGATTAAATGCATATTGAATCACATTCCACACGTATAATTATAGTAATGCTACTTTAATTAGTTTGTTTCAATCTCTTTTCAGTGGAAGATTGGGTATATAAAGAAAATGAAGTCTTTATAATACATCCATCTGAGATTGTGACAAGTGCTAATTTTCTTAACATGGAATATGGAATTGAAAGTTTTTATCCCAAAAAAATGTTGTGTGCCAAACTGTGAGGATTTGTACAGTAGACGCCATCGATTTCCTAGACCAGATAAGGAGCCAGAATTATTCAAAATGTGGATTGATAAAGTGAAGAACCCATTGTTCAGAAGTAAAACACATGAACAAATTCACAAAAATTATCTTGTGTGTGATATTCATTTCAAAGATGAGTTCAAAGTCTCTCCGAAATTGCATATCCTTCAAAATACTCTTGGGTGAGATTTTTTTATTAACATTATTTGTTATTCAAATTACAATATACAGCGTGCCCAAATAGTATGCAACAAATGGAAAACTTTTATGAATCATGTCACAAAAAAAATCCTGGTAAAAGTTGGCGCTTATCGATAAATTCATAATGGGCGATCAAAGAGTCATGTTAAGTTTTTGGTTCGAGAAAGACCTTTTTTTTAATAGCTACCTTTTTAAATAGGTACAGAAAAAATTCATTGGTAAAATTTCATTCTCAACTAATGAACTATTCAGATTTCCAATATCAGAGAGATACTCATGTACCATGCAACATTGTTAAAAAAGCCTAAAAAAAGTACAATTTATCTCTTAAAGATTTTGACAAATTCATGATGTTCAATATTTTGTTCACCAGAAAAATAATTCGAATGATGAAGACAATGACAGCAGCAGGGTGTAGGTGGATTTTTTTTTAAGAAATATAAATTCTATGGGTATTTTTCCTGTATTTTGAAAAATAGGGGTAAATTATTCCTGATGAATTTTTTTTTACATGCCAAAAACTTAATACCTTTAACTTTTTGATGAGCATCCAATTTTATAAATAAATAAATTATTTTTCCATTTGTTGTATATCTCTTGGGGTACGCTGTACGACAAAAATGATTCTATTCCTCCACGGTTTCCGAATTTCCACTGATATTAATTTTTATTTTGACTAGGTAATTTTTTATGAAAGGTTCTTAAATAAAATATTGAAAGCAGATTAAATCATCATTGGGGGTAATTAATGAATGTACAGTGGGAAAATATGAATTTCTAGGTTTGTCTGATGATAAAGAAAATACTGTTCCTGCCAAGCGAGCTAAAACAGATGAAATTGTTGATGAAGTTTCCAAGGAGCCAGACCACAGGTTGGAAACTTTATTTCCAATAAACCCTTTAGAAGGAACTTCTCAAGAGATCTGAGTGTGAGCAACATGGTATTCACACCACAAACACTGCAAAATGTGGTTTACCACATGCATCTTTTGTAACTGGTGAGTGTTAATTGAACTTGAACTTTTATAAGTTATTTTAGACTGTTTGTAAAAAAATATGGAATCAATGAATTTAGGTACTCAACATATATAAAACATTCATTTTTTATTCATGTTTTGTTGCACCCTGCAGCAGATTATTTTCAATTTTACGGGTATTTGGTTTCAGGTAAAAGAAAAAAATCTATTCTCCAAGGAATGAACTTGAAACATTGCTATCAATTGGGTGATCGTGAACGTTTCCTCTATAGAAAAGTTATTTATTGGGACAATAGAGTGGCAAGTTACAAACTCGTGTAACATCTATGAAAAAACAAATAGCAATAGCAGAAAAACTAGTGCTTGAAGATGTCTGAGCAAGACAGATACTGTTTGATGAAATGGCACTAACTGGTGGCAAGCAGTATGACAGAAAAAATGATATTATCAAAGGAGTGCCAGATCTTAGAACCCCAGATATTGCAGATCATGCTTCAGTTTTTAGGCTTAAAGGCATTCATACACAGTGGAAGCAACTACAGTTTGTTACACTTTCAGCAGTGGACCTATGAAAAGTGTTGCTCTGAAAAAATTGTCATACAAGCATGTCAAGAAGCTGGATTAAAATTTTGTTGTACAGAGGTGCCAACTCAGCTGCTATCAAAGATCTCTTGAGAGACAGAAAAGAATTCTGCCACAGAGAAGGAATTGACGATACATATTTTGGATATGCCCCAAACTCACCGATCAACATATTGTGAAAGGAAAAATAAAAAAAATGAAAGTATCATGTTGTACCCAAGTGTTCAGCCACCAGGTGGGGTCCCTGATGAAGAGAATTGCATAGTAGTAGAGTAAACATTTTTCATTTTTATTTGATCCAGAAAAACATTAGATATATAAATCTATGTATTTCCTCCTTTTTCAACTCGTGCCATTTTTCTTTGTTTTTATAAAGGCAAAATTTGGCAAAGTATATTACCCACTCAGTACAATCAAAACTTTCAATATGCATCATTACCTACATCTGTTGAGACAATTTTAATAATGTATTTTTTTTGTTTCAGATATTGATGATAGAAATAAATTGCCCCCAGAAGGTGTTGATACAGCAGAGCTAATATTGATATTGGATGAAATGTTTGACACTTTGAATTCAAACAACAGGTTGGCTCCAAGTGAACAACCATTGAAAGGGGGTGTGAATAAGAATTCACCCCATTTGGAATTTTGGAAAAAATCTGTTGGAGTGTTGAAGGAAATGAAGTATTTTTCAGGAACTGACAAAAAAACTCTTGCATGAACACCAATTCAAGTATGTCCTGACAAGGGCATTCAATCAGGATCCGCTGGAACTTTTTTTTGGGGCCATAGGAAGTCATGGGGTAAGACACGTTTCACCAGATATTTCACATTTTAAAACATCTTTCAAAGCTCTTATGGCCAATAATTTTTTATGTCCCGTCATTCTCCAAATGCCAATTGTGAGGCAGATTTTTCAAAAGGAGCACTGAATAATTTGGCAATTCGGGTGAAAAAATCATTCCAACACGAAGCAGTAAGCAGCTCAACAGACACATGTGATTTTACTCTGGTATACATAGCAGGATATTTAGTGAACTGTCTTCTAAAATTTCTAAAATGTCCTGATTGTAGGCAAAATTTGCAATACTTCAATGAAAATTCGAAAAATATTTTGAGGCGAGAAAATATTCAAAAGAATCAAAATGGTTAAACCAGGCAGTTTTTGTATTTTCCAGGTAGTCAATGTTTTTCTCATTTGCATTGCCTGATTCCTATTAATTTCAATCCAATCAACTGTGAAATCCATAGTTCTTCTAGCACAAATGCTTGTAAATTGAGTATTAGGTGTTCTCTCTATTTCTATTCTGAAAAAATAAATAAGATACTCAAAGGCAGGGATTCAAAATTCAATAATTTTTTGAGAAAAATTCAGGCGAACCCAGTTGATCCAATGATGCTTATTGCACATAAATTATTTTTGAATTACCGTAAAAAGACAAATAAATGATTTCTTTTTCATTCAATAAAACTAGTTTATTTTCCAATTTTTATGATTTTTTTCATGAAAAAGAACCTTTCCCGTATGTTTTTAAAAATGTGTCACATTCATTATGTAGGAGTAAGTTGAACTGATTCAATCCCTATGCCAAATTATATTAGGCCTAATGTTAGTTTTCATTTTTAACCAATGGGAAAAAAAGGAGGAGGTTCTCTAGTCGAAGCATATATTTTTTTAAGTATGACCACACAACTTTTTACAGAGTAGTACGATTTTTATGATTTTTTTCATTGGATAGGGTATACCTCGAAGTTGGTCCCATTTGAATTTGGAAAAAAAATCACCCTTAAGGGAAAAAAATTAGGGGATATTTATCGTTCACCCACTGAATTTTTACCCGTTAACTGATTCTACCACTCATAACTTTGTACTAGGTTATCCGATTTAGATGATTCTTTTTTTATTGGATATTTGAATTTGGAAAGGAATAATCGACCCCTGAGGGTGGAAACATAGGGGATGATTGATTTTCCATTGGTGAACCGATTCTGTTGAAACTTGGCACACATATGTAGCTCTGATGACACTACAACATAATGGATACCTGGTGTCAATAATAACTGAGCTCCTAACTAATGTGAGTAACTAATTTTGAGTCGGCGCCAAACAAACTAGCAATTGAATTAGGTAAAGCGTAAAATGATAGCAGGGGAATGCATGGCGGCGTTTTGATATTTTTTTTCAAGAAATTCAATTATTTTCGTTGATTGTTTGTTTGGCGCCGACTCAAAATTAGTTACTCACATTAGTTTAGGAGCTCAATTATCATTAAGACTAAGAAGGTTTATTTTATTTTTTGCTTTTCAGTTTATTTTTTCATTGGTTTCATTTTTTGTTAAAAAGTTTTTATTCAACCTACAAAACTTTATTCTTTTCCCAAATTTAACTTTTCTTTTCTAATCTCCCATCTCTGTTCTTGTGTGTTTGTCTCTGGAATTAAAAGTTATAAGTATATATCTACTTGGTTTATTAATTATTATTGGCTATATACTATACTCACCAAGACTACCTTGTCATACATTATTTATTCAAACTGGTTTTTTTTCTATCAATTGAATAATGATTGAAAAATTATTTTTAATGAGAATTTTATTTTTCCTATCTATAGTGAACATTTCTTTGATAAATACTAAAGATGATTTTCTACCGGTATTTCAGCCGTTTCCTGGCCCTTATGTATTTAAAATGTATTCGTGTTTTATCAATGAATTCATTGATAATGAACATGAATGCGTTTTGAATACGTGAGCGCCAGAAAGCGCCTCTACAAGGATTGAAAAGAAATTGTAACTTTTCACATATTGCCGCACTTTTAAGTATCTGATGTTGTCAAAAGATGTCGCTACTGAAGCCTCAACGTCAACCGACCATTTTTAGTCCAAACAATCCATCAAGTTTGCCATCTGTTGTCAATAATATGTTTCAACCCGTGCATCAACGCCGCATTGAACAGTTCCGTGAACTAAAACCCATTTCTAGTTTCTTTTCTGGGTGTATCTGCACAGAACACCTAAGGTGTTCTGTGGTATCTGTTCTGTGCAGTTGTCAAAGTGTTCTGTGGTATCTGTTTCTGTTCTGTGTAATTGTCAAACTTGTGTTATGTGAGTGAGTCATAGACATTATAACTGATGGACTGGACGTCACGTGACTTTAACACACAGTTCCTGGCGAACTATATATGAGAGAGAGATGTTGTGAAAGATAGAAATAGGATGAGGCAAAAGATACAAATTGGCTATGGCATTACATTGGAAAAACCTGTTTCTTGATATTTTTTCAGGGGAAATATTGACTACTTTGAATGAGATGAGTTTTGAAAAAGTTCAAGGAATCACAGTGAGGAACTTTATGCGACATATTTTCATGGAATCTTTCAAAAACAAAAGAATTCCATTGAGCCTCCATCTGAAAGAAAATGTTTTTGATCTCTTCCAAAGTTTTCAGGAGTGAAAAAAATTATTGATAATTAAATTTATATTCGATATCATGAAGTTAGAAGTGCAATTGAACTAAATTTGGAACTCCGGCGATTTCAAAATTTGTTAACAATAATGCCTACATAAAAAACCTTTATGTAATCTATAAAATTTCGTGTCTGTAGAAAAAATGGCCCAATTATTTTTGGGAAAATAGTACGTGTTATTGGGAATGAAAGTGATATTTTTTCTATCGAGCTTGACGGAGGTCGACGGACAATCCGTAGGGAAATCTATTCCAGCCTGGCGCTGTAAAAGAATATCTTTACTCCGGCGGAGTAAAAGTATGCCGTTACTCCATCGGAGTAAAAATCCCATGTATATTTAAAACGTTTGAAGAAAATATTCTTTGATCTAAAAACATATGTTTCTGCGTTTGTTCTCGGAAAAAAGAACATTTTGGGAATTAAATAAATCACATTAGAGGTACTTTTATAAATATTTTTAAACAACATTAGTTGAAGCAATTGCTCGGGAAAAAACATCAAATTCTACCCCCGAATCAAACAAAATCCTACCAACCCACTTATGATACTAATAATAAATCTATAACTTCAGCTACAATATAAATAGAGGCACAAAAATAAAACTAAGTTATATAAACAAGAGAAGTCACGTAAAATGTTACCAGTTTGTGCGTGACAGAAATTAAATTAAAATTTTCTCATAAGTTCGGAAATCTGTGAAGATGTGTTGAAAAAAATCCACAAATCACTACCTACACTCCATATGCTTACTCACCTATGAAATTTCACATCCAGCCCTTTTTTGTATCTAATTACATAATTGTAGGCTGCACACGCAGAAGGCATTTAAGAATGTTTATTACTTGTCAAACAGTTCAGAAACACTGGATAAATTTAATAAAAACTTTCAAAATACCACCCGAAAACACATAAACAATATACGAAACCAATGTTTTGCCTGAACTCAACTGTCCTTTTTCACAGGTTCTGATATCAATGTTCTCTTTCTCACAACCATTCCATATTATTATATGTCTATGGAGTGAGTGTATCACAAAACAATAACAATGGTTTAATAGTATATTATTCAACGAGCGGTAATGTAGGTCATAACTCACGCAGATGGAGTTTGCAGCACGAGCCGCAGACGAGTGTTGTAATTCATCAAGTGAGTTATGACCATTACCGCAAGTTGAATACTATACTTTATCTACGACTATAACAATAAATACTAAGATACAAGTACAGAGAAAGAACTTTATTCAGAAATATGAATAGTTACCTATAACAATGCTATAAAAATCTTAATTGTAATTACTCATTTTCTTTATTAATGAAATTAACTGTAAAGTTTGAACAACCAGTAAACTGAATATGTGGGACTGAATTATGCAAGTTTATTGTTTCATTTTGGGTTTGTTTCATATATGTTGTTGATGTACTAACTGGTTGAGGTGTTATAGAACTGTATATTTTATTTGCAGTATCTGTCTTATTTTTTTCGGAAACATCGACGTACCCCTCAGCCACAGTAGTTGATCACCAACCGCCATGGCATTTCAGTGCCGTTATATCCCCTCCAGCATCTACTAATAAAGTTGCCGACGAGCAGCGAAAACAATGCCCTGTAATAGAAATTAGTGTGGTAATTTTAAAAATGTATCAATGTCTTTCCCCATTGCTCCAAATTTATTAATGCCAATTCTTTGTGAGTGATATTTTCCATTTTGAAATTTAAAGAATAATATCGTTTGCGATATATCAGTAGGACGATGATTTAAATATTTCTTAACTATGGTATAAAAATTTCCCGTAACAGTGAATTTTCTGGCAATTTTTGTTTTTGTATTTGGTACACTGACCATAAAAATAGATCCATGATCTTCTAAATCTGTAATTTGCATAGAGTGCAATTCTGCTGCACGACAAGCACATAATGCCCATTATTAAAGCAACCTAAAATAAATTATGTAATTGACTAGATGATAAAAACAATTGAATATTGTGAGATCTACTACCTTTGTTGCCAGATATTTCTCATCAGGAGCTTCATTTATGAAATTATTAAGTTTTTCTGGCCTAAAAGATTTTGCCTTTTTAGCTACATGTTTCTCTGATTGACGTTTAAGAAACGCGCGTATTTTCAAATAATTCTCTATATTGATTCCATTATTTATGTTGAGTGTGCTTCTTAGCATGGAGTGGAAAGTTCATAGGGACGCGATGCTTTATATTTAGTGCTAAGTTCACTCAAATATGCCAAAAGTACATTTTCTGTGAACGATGACTTAATGTTCTTGCTGCTACACCAATCTTGAAAATGTTTGTATACACCTTTATATTTGTTTTGGGATTTTTCGGGCAATAAATTCTGTATGGTAACATTAGCTACTTGTCTCATTTCTGGAGGTGTACATAATAACTCATCTGAATTCATCTTTTTCAGCACGAAATTCAGAATAATTAGGTATTAACTTAATTTGAAAACGTCAAAATTATTCAAGTGACAATACTCTCCTCAATAACAATAATGGACTGTTCCTTTTCGGCCAAACGGCTTGTACAGAAGAACAGAGCCACCGTGATATTCGGTTCGTAAATAATTCCAAGAATCTTTTCCGATTTATTATAGTGAGTTATAGTAGTGAGTTATTATAACTCACGTTGTTTGTTTATAGTTACTATTAATTGCTCAAAAGCAGTTGAATAATCAATATATAATTTAATAGGAGTAGATAAAGTTATTTTATTCGGAAATTGAAATCCTTGATTTTACTGAACATTTAATCGACATCATTTAAAATGAAAATTTGACAGACATTATGTGATTGATAATTATTCTATTAGTATTACATTATAGGTTGAAGGTATGTAATTTTTCATCTTTTATGGGTTATATTTGGTTTAACTGGCTGGATTACGCTTTGATTAAATGCATTTTTGATCATATTCCACGTATAATTATAGTACCTAACGCTACTTTAATCAGTTTGTTTCAATCTCGTTTCAGTGGAAGATTGGTTAAATAAAGAAAATGAACTCCACTACCTTTATAATACATCCGAGATTATGGCAAGTGCTAATTTTTCCAACATGTAGTATGGAATCGGAAGTTTTCATCCCTAAAAATATAGTGTGCCAAGTGCCAAACTGATTTCCTAGACCAGAGAAGGAGCCAGAATTATTCAACATGTGGATTGATAAAGTGAAGAACCCATTGTACAGAAAACCCATGAACAAATTCACAAAAATTATCTGTTAGAACCCCGGATATTGCAGATCATGCTTCAGTTTTTATGCTTAAAGGCATTCACACCCAGTGGAAGCAACCAGTTTGTTAAACTTTCAGCAATGGGCCTATGAAAAGTAATGCGTTGAAAAAATTAATAAAAGATGTCATACAAGCATGTCAAGACGCTGGATTTGAAGTTTGTTGTACAGTATGTGACCAAGGAGGTGCCAACTCAGCTGCTATCAAAGGCCTCTTGAGAGACAGAAAAGGATTCAGCCTTAGAGAAGGAATTGAGGAAAAATATTTTTTATATTTCTAGTTAATACCATTGAAATAATTTCGTTATTTGATGTACCACATCTGATGAAAGGTATCCGAAACAATTTACTAACGAAGGACCTACATTTCTTTCATAACGCACTGAAAAAAAGTGCTAAGTGGGCACACATTGAACGATTTTATTATTTGGATTATTCAGAAGACCATCGGATCTGCCCCAAACTTACTGATCATCATATTGTGAAAGGAAAAATAAAAAAAATTAAAGTATCATGTTGTACCCAAGTGTTTAGCCACCAGGTGGAGTCCCTGATAAAGTGGATTGCACAGTGGAGTGAGTAATGATTTTTTATTTTTACTTGATCCAGAAAAATATTTGATATAAATATGTGTATTCACTCCTCTTTCAACTCGTGTAATTTTTCTTTGTTTTCATAAATGCAAAATTTAGGAAAGTATATAACCCACTCAGTACAATCAAAACTTTCAATGTCATACCTTGTTACATCTGTTAATGATAATGAATTTTTTTGGTTTCAGATATTGATGATAAAAATAAATTGCCCCCAGAAGCTATTGATACAGCAGAGCTAATTTTGATATTGGATGAACTGTTTGACAGTTTAAATTCAAATAACAGGTTGGCTCCAAATGGAAAACCATTGAAAGGGGGTGTGAATAAGAATTCACCCCATTTGGAATTTTGGAACAAATCTGTTGAAGTGTTGAAGGAAATGAAGTATTTTTCAACAAAGAAAAAGTCCTTAGTCACGGTACCTTCATTGAATTATTTAATTTTCACTATTAAGGGATTTATGAGACTGACAAAAGAACTCTTGTGAACACCAATTGAAGTATGTACTGACAAAGGCATTCAATCAAGATCCGCGGGAATTTTTTTTTGAAGTCATGGGGTGAGACATGTTTCACCAGATAATTCACATTTTGGACATCTTTCAAAACTCTTATGGTCAATAATTGTATGTCCCGTCATTCTCCAAATGCCAATTGTGAAGAAGATTTTTCAAAAGGAGCACTGAATAATTTGGCAACTTGGGTGAAAAAATCATCCCAACACGAAGCAGTAAGCAGCTCAATAGAAATATGTGATTTTACTTCAATTCCTCCCTCCGTGAAGTTGAGCCGAAAAACAAGAGTGGCTGAGTGTACTCTGGTATACATAGCAGGATATTTAGTGAAACGTCTTCTAAAATTTCCAAAATGTACATATTGTGGGCAAAATTTGCAATACTTCAATGAAAATTTAAAAAATTTTGATTTTATTGAGGCGAGAAAATATTCAAAAGAATAAAAAATAGTTAAACCTGGCAGTTTTTTTTATTTTCTAGTTAGTCAATGTTTTTCTCATTTGCATTACCTGATTCCTAGATTCTGTCATGTGAAATATATTAGTGTTGTATTACAGACAATTTTGGAAAAGAACATTAATTTCAATTCAATCAACTGTGAAATTCATAGTTCTTCTGGCACAAATGCTTGTAAATTAATGATTAGGTGTTCCCTCTGTTTAGATTTAGTTGTTTTACCCTATATAATATAATTGAGTTGTTTGACCCTATATATATTTATGATGGATGACTTGTAATTTTAAAATGTGATGTTGCTATTGTGAAAAAGAGTTGAGAATAAATAAAATAGAAAAGCGCATTGTCAGTGATTTCCAAATAAAAACCAAGATATTAATAAAAAGGGGAAAATTCGCTGATCCTTCTGCCGAATTACTCAATATAAACCTATTTTAGGTAAGTTGTCGCACTTTATAACATTGTGCTGATCCTTCTGCCGAATTACTCAATATTAACCTATTTTAGGTAAGTTGTTGCACTTTACAACATTGTGCTGGTCCTTCGCCATCAAAGGAAGCCAAAATATGGAAAACAAGTCGATGAAGGAATTATTACGAGAAGTAGACGAAGACTCATGGACCAAGGTGAGCAAACTTCAAGGGGTGGAAACGACATATCCAAGCAGCCATCGAAAAAGGGAAGTCATGGCTCAAAAACCAATAAATCAAGGTCTACGTTCTCAAAAACTAATTCAACAAGACGCAATATTTTAGAAGCACCAGTGAAGGCAGATGAAGAGATAGCAAGGTTGTTGGCACAGGAACAAGACGTGAAATTCAAGCTTTTGGAACGCGAGACGCAACGGGTTTTGAATAAAATAGCTTTAGATGAGGCAAGATTCGAACAGGCTTCTGACGGTAACACAAATTTGGAATCCGAGGAAGGTCAAATAGAGGTATTACCTGTAGGGCAGATTTCTCAGATATCTCAGAAAGGTAAGGTTGAGAAGTGGTTAACTGATCATTCAAATTTTCATTCACAAAATGTTGGTTATAACAAAAAGAGTAGTAATGAAAATTTCTTTGACGTCAAACAGTTTCTGTCAAGACAAAATATTGACAAGGATCTCCCAACATTTGTTGGTGATATCAAAGAATGGCCTCATTTCTACACGCAGTTTACTTCAACTACACATTTGTTGGGTCTAGCTGATGAAGAAAACATAAGTCGCTTCAGGAAGTGTTCAAAGGGGAATGCCCGAAGAGCCGTGGATGGACTAATGATCTCAAATTCATCGGTGAGTGAAAAGTAGATTTGGAAGATCAGATCTTTTAATTCGAACTCTTATCAATGATGCAAACAATTTGCCTGTAGTGAAACAGAATGATTTTTCAAGTCTAACTCATTTCGCTGATGTGGTTTCAAATTTGGTAGCTACAATAGAAACTATGAATATGCAAAGTTATTTGAGCTGTCCAAAACTATTGACAGAATTGTTACAAAAATTACCATATAATCTATAATTATCTTGGGGTGAAAAAGTTGCAAGGAATGAAAATTATTTTTCTTTGAAAGATTTCAAAAACTGGATATGGGAAAAATCAGAAGGGGCAAACTACGCTCAAATGGTAATTTCAAAGGGTTCAAACAATATAGGTTTTTCACAAAAATAAAGACATAAACGTCTCTAGTGACAACAAAAAGTAGAAGTGAAAATATAAACACGAAATGTATTTTTTGCAAGGGAAACCACGAAGTATACGTCTGCGAAAAAATTCAAGAAGTTGAGTCCAGATGAAACATGGGCATTTGTCAAGAAAAATGAAATATGCTTCGCCTATATCAAGAATTCGCATAGGATTTTCTCCTGCACCAGGAAGAGAAGATGTGATGTGAACGGCTGTTCAAAATTCAATCATCCTTTACTGCACAACGAGGACTGTAGGAAATAAAGAGTAGATGAAAGACATGAATCTCCAGGTAACTCAACTCCAGGTACTTCTGAACAATTGGTAGCACATGCACGGAAGTCCTTTGGTAAGCACTGTAACGTTATTAGATGAAAATGTTGCTTCACAGTTGAATTTAGATAGCAAATTTTGATATTTCTTTGAAGTGGGCTGACAAAACTTCTGTGAAGAATAACAAAATTAGTTTCATTCGAAGTGCGTGGGCAAGATGGGGACACATATTCTTTGAAAAATGTATATACTCTCAAAGATATGGATTTACCGGTTCAAAGTGTCAATGCTCGTAACCTCAAAACCAGATGGAAACATTTACAAGGTGTTGATTTTGAAAGTATGTTCAATGCTAAACCTAAATTGCTAATCGTTCAGGACAACTGGGATCTCATAACAAGTCGTGAAATAATAGAGGGTCCAAAAAATTCTCCTGCTTTGTCGAGAACAAAATTGGGTTGGATTCTTCATGGAAATTTACATCAATTTCAAGGAAGGGTGGATGATAAGATTGTTTTACATGTAAGACATTCAGGGTGTGAAGAAAATGACGACCTACATAACCAAGTAAAACAGTTTTTCACTACAGAATCTTTTGGTGTTAAAATTCCAGAGAAAAATCTTTTGTCTAAAGAAAATGAAAGAACTGAAAAATTGATGCAAGAAATTACAATGCGAGTAGGAGATAGGTGGGAAACAGGTCTTTTATGGAGGGAAAATATATCGAGTATTCCAGCTAGTAGGGCAGTTGCATTACAAAGGTATGGGTATATAGAAAAAAGAAAGAAATGTGACAAGGGGTTTGAAGATGCATATAGAAAAAAAATCGAAGAATATATTTCCAAAGAGTATGCAAAAAAGTTGTCGGATGAAGAAACAGAAGAAAACCCATGGAACACTTGGTATCTTCCACATTTTGGTGTTATCAATGAAAATAAACCTGGAAAATTAAGACTGGTTTTCGATGCTGCAGCCAAGTCACAAGGAATGAGTTTGAATGACATGCTCATTACAGGTCCTGATCTTTATAACTCTCTCAAAGGAATATTATGGAAATTTCGTCAATATGGAGGTGCTTTTTCAGCAGATATACGCGAAATGTTCCACCAGGTGAAAATAAGGATAGAAGATCATCCTGCCCAGAGATTTTTTTGGAAAGAAAATGTGGAACAAGACAAACCTTCGACTTATGCTATACAAGTTATGATGTTTGGAGCTGTTTCTTCTCCCTACTCTGCTCAGTATGTCAAGAACAGGAATGCCATGGATTTCCAAAGAGACTATCCCGAAGCAGTAGATGCAATTCTGCACAAACATTACATGGACGACTATCTAGAAAGTGTAGAAACCGAAGAAGAAGCAATTAAACTAGCAAATGATGTTATGATGATTCACAAAGCAGGAGGTTTTGAATTACGAAGTTGGGTGAGTAATTCTTGAAATCTACTTGAAGAAATTTCTTGTGAACTGAGAAATATAGACAAAATGGTAGATGATAAAGATATGTTCAGACCACAAAGAATTTTAGGTCTGAAATGGAATCCAAAAGAAGACATTTTAACTTTTTCATTGAATTTCCACAAGGTGAATAAAGAAATTCTAACAGGTATGAAAACTCCCACTAAAAGAGAAATCCTCAAAGTAGTTATGTCGTTATATGATCCATTGGGCTTACTGGGACATTTTGTTATCAAAGGAAAAATTATCTTGCAGAAACTTTGGAAAACTGGAATAAATTGGGATGATGAAATTATAGTAGGCATTGAAAGCATATGGAAATCATGGTTAGAACGACTACGAGAAGTGGAAAAATTAAAAATACCAAGACCTTACAAAACTGAAAATCTGAAGAATATGGTGGTTCAACTTCATGTCTTTGCTGACGCTAGCGAACAAGCTTTTGCTGTGGTGAGCTACTTCCGATTCGAAAACAAAAATGGTGTTGAAATCAGTTTGGTTATGTCTAGAACGCAAGTGGCCCCCATAAAGGAGATGAGCATACCGAGACTGGAATTGCAAGCTGCAGTAATGGCAAGTAGACTCGCAGAAAAAATAAAGGAAGAACACACATTAAAGATAGACAAGACATTCTTTTGGACAGACTCCAGAACTGTACTTTGTTGGATAAGATCTAAAGAAAGAAATTTCAAAATATTTGTTGCACACAAAGTTGGAGAAATTCATGATAGAAGTAATATTGAAGATTGGAACTGGGTGCCAACAAAATTGAACGTCGCAGATGATGCAACAAGGTACAAAAAAGAAACTGATCTGAACTCTAATGGTAGATGGTATATGGGACCTGAGCTATTATACGATAAATGTGAGAACTGGCCAAAAGAAGTAAACAATAATGAAGAAATTGATGAAGATATTTTAGAACTAAAAGCTCAGAGTGTTTTGATTCATCATCATCATGAAGACTATGGATAGTTACCTGACATTACAATATTTTCAAAATGGACATATTAGTGAGGTCCACTGCATATGTATTGAAATTCGTAAACCTCTGCAAAAAGAAAGCTTTGGAAACAAAAGAATTCAGGAAGGAAAATTTGAAAGAAGCAGAATTACTTTGGATTAGAAAAGCTCAAGCGGATAAATTTGGAGAAGAAATAAATTTACTTTCGAAAGGAAAAGACATTTCGAAAAATAGTCGATTGCTTCAATTATCTCCAGGCTTAGATGATGACAATGTTTTACGTTTGTATGGTAGGACGAATAAATCATCGATTCTACACGAGGAAACGAGTAGGCCGATTATTTTGGAGGGAAAACATCCTTATACAAGACTTCTGATATACCATTATCACTGTATTTTTCAACATAGTGGTACAGAGTTGGTCTTGAATCAGATGAGACAAACATTTTGGATAATTCAAGGACGAGAAGCAGTACACACTGCATCCCAGAGGTGCTTGCAGTGCAAATCGAGAAGAGTGAAACCAAGAATACCTGAAATTGGCCAACTACCAGAATTTCGTTTGAGAAGACCACCACGACCTGGTTGGTTTGGACTATTTTGGTCCTTACGAAGTAACAATTGGTCGCAGAAAAGAAAAGAGGTAGTTTTATTCACTTGTTTATCAATAAGGGCCATACATATAGAATTAGCAGAATCTTTGACGACAGATTCCGCTATCCTGGCAATAAGGAGATTTTTCGCAAGAAGAGGACAACCTTGTATGATGATAAGTGACAATGGTTCCAATCTCAGAGGGGCATCAAATGAACTGAAAAATTACTTGGAAAAACTTGACGAAAATTTGATGAAAAACCGATTGGTGAACTTTGAAACAGAATGGAAATTCATTCCACCTGGAAGTCCTCATATGGGGGAGCTTGGGAGAGGATGGTCAGATCAGTCAAGAGATCTCTGAAATTAACACTTAAGGAAAGATCACCAAGACCTGAAGTACTATACACCCTGTTATGTGAAGCTGAACAAATTGTTAACAGTCGACCTCTAACTTATATTTCATCGGACAGTCGAGATGAATAAAGTTCAACACCGAACCATTTCTTAATTGGTACATAGTAATTTGAGAGGTATGGGACTTCCTGAAATGAAGAATGCAGACTACAGGAAACAATGGAAAATAGCAGAAGACCTATCTGAAAAATTCTGGAACAGATGGGTCAAGGAGTATTTACCTACCTTAACTAAAAGAACTAAATAGTTTGAGAAAAATAAATCGGCTCTACAGGTAAATGATGTTGTCATCATATTTGATAACAAACTGCCTCGAAACAATTGGCCACTCGGTAAAATAGTTGCTACATATCCTGGAAAAGATGGTCTAGTCAGAGTAGTAGATGTGAGCAGTTTGGAACCTACAGACGACCCACTTCGAAAATTTGCAAACTGGATCTTCTGAAGACCTTTAGCAGAAGGCTTCATTGAGGGAAGAATGTTTAGATTTAGTTGTTTTACCAAGATATTAATAAAAAAGGGAAAATTCGTTGATCCTTCTGCCGAATTACTCAATATAAACCTATTTTAGGTAAGTTGTCTCACTTTACAACACCCTCCATTTCTGGTCTAAAAATATCACTAGGATACTCAATGGCAGGGATTCAAAACTCATTAATTTTTTGAGAAAAACTAAGTCAAACCCAGTTGATCCAATAAAGCCAATTGCACATAATTTTTTTTGAATTGGTAACTAAATAGAAAAAAAAAGTGATATCTTTTTCATTCAATAAAACTAGTTTATTTTCCAAAGTTTATGATTTTTTTTTAGTGATGAAAAGAATAGTACTTTTAAGAATAAGAATATCAAACCTACTATTCGGCGGATACAAATACGAATATCAAACATATAGGAGTAATTACCTACGTGTTATTGATACAAAGCAAACACATACACTACAAAGCTACTTACTCTGTAATTTATCGAAGTATTTCCATATGTCACTTTGATCACGTTTACAAGTGGATATTTTATTAAATTTAACTGCTTTCACTTCGCAGTTACCTCACAACTACAATACACGTCCCCTCTCGACTGTCAAATTCCGGAACTACTAAGAGAAAGAACGCGTAATGAATTAACGAATTCGAAGTTCATTATTTAAAAATGTGTGACATTTATTATGCGTAAGAGTAATTTGAACTAATTTGATCCCTATGCCAAATTAAATAAGGCCTAATGTTAGTTTTCATTCTTACAATCTACAAAACTTTATCCTTTTCCCAAATGTAACCTTTTGTGGTCCGATTTTTTTGTCAATAACTTGTTTTATTTTATAACGCCTTCTCATTATACCAATCTCCTGCCTCTGTTCTTGTGTTTTTGTCCCTGGAATTAAAAGTTTATCTACTTTGTTTATTATTGGCTATATACTATACTCACCAAGACTGCCTTGTCACACATCATTTCTTCACACTTTTTTTCTATCCTTTTAAAAAATGATTCAAAAATTATTTTCAATGAGAATTTAATTTTGCATATCTAAAGTAAATAGAATATTTTCTGTCGGTATTTCAGTCGTTTTCTGGCCCTTATGTATTAAAAATGTATTCGTGTTTTATCAATGAATTCATTGATATATATTTCTCTTTATTTAGTTGAAACTAATTCATTTACAAAAGTATATACATGGTCAGTTCAGTTAAAAATACACACACAATATGGTCAACTATAAATAAAATAAGATTACATTGTACAAAAATAAAATCAGTTAAACTTACATACATACATAGAAATTCATACATAATAATAAAATACTAATATATTATGTTTTCTATAGGTAGTCCTTCAAGCTTCTTTTAAATGTATTTATTAAACACTATCTTTAATTTTTGGAATTAAAATTCTTTAAAAAGAGAATTATATGTAATATTTTTTTATATCTTTCAACTTCCATATTATTTTTTTTTCTCGTATTATAATCATGTTTCATTAACATATGTTATTTTATTCTGGAGATATACAGGTGAATGTCCAATTTTGACTTTAAAAATTAAAATCAGTGTTTGATACTCAAGGAGTTTCTTCACTGGAAGCTATTGAAGGGTCTGAAGCATGTGTGCTATTGGTGTTGTTCTCGAACATTGTAGAATTATTCGCATAGCACGATTCTGCATCTTTTGGAGTCTGCTTGTTTCATTTTGATTAAGAAAATACAAAATTGTCGAACAATAATTAAAATGTGGTAGTATTATAGTATTGTATATTATTAATTTAGGCCATTGGCTGAGATACGGAGAACATCTTCTTAAGTAGTTAACTTTGTAAGCTACTATTTTGATAACCTGGTTAGCATGTTCTTTGAATTTCAATTGACTGTCAATAGTTATTCCAAGATAAACGAATTTGTCTACATTTTCTACATCCCCGTCATTCAATCGTATATGTATGTTTATTATGGTTTTCATGTTTTCCTAATATCATCCATTTTGTTTTATCACGTTCACTTACAATAAATTTGCACAACAATATTTATAAACCCTTTCAAGAGTAGTGTTCATATCAGCACACTTTTTTACATCTCTACTACAGTACAGAAGGGTGTCGTCGGCAAATAAATGAATTTTACATTCTTGTGCTATGGTAAAACAATATAATTCAAATATATGAGGAATAACAATGGTCCCAAAATAGACCCTTGGGGCACACCTATATCATTTTGCATTCTATCTGAATAAATTTAACTCAGTTTAAGCCTCTGCTGCCTATTGCTTAGGTAATCCATAATCCACTTTAATGCCATTCCTTCCATACCAACGCTTTCAATTTTTTTAATGAGCCTCTGTCTCTATCTACAGTTTCGAACGCCCTTTGAAGGTCTAGAAATACTGCAATAGTACACTGATCATTTTCTGCGCCTTTCCCAATCTGCTAATACACATTGTAATGCAGTTTCACAACTATGTTTGTTACGAAAACCCGATTGATAGTCGCATAGTACCTTATTGCTCTCCAAATAATATACTATCTGTTCATATACAGCCTTTTCCAATACTTTGGCTGTAGCATTAATTATATTTATTGGTCTCAAGTTAATGGCTTGGTTTGTATTTGATAATGAACATTAATGCGTTTTGAATACATGGAGCGCCAGAAAGCGCCTCTACAAACATTGAATAGAAATTGCAACTTTTTAAATACCTTACGTCGTCAAAAGATGACGCCACTGAAGCTTCAAAAGACGTCAAACTACCATTTTTAGTCCATACAATCCATCAAGTTTGGTTGTCAATAATAATATCATTGTCTAAAGATATATAGTCAGTCAACCAAACGAGAAATTTTTTGGATACAAATGGATTTCATTCGTAGATGGCGTTAGTCTAATGATCTCCAAAAATGATATATCCGAGTGAGATGGAAGAAATTTAGGTGGGAGTGGCAATTGGCAAGCGACCCGACCTTGAGGGGTTAAACTGGAATAAGGAATAACAATATTTTGTTTGTGTTTTCCGCCATCTCCTATGCCATTTGAATTTATTTGAAATCGTGGATAGTGAAATTTGATAATTTTTTGTGGTATTATTAAGTGATCGTCGTTCTGTGTTTCTGTGAACATTTGTGTGTATAAACTTTTATAAGACAATTACATTTGTGAGAAAAATTGGAAAAGAAGGTAAGAACGAAATATTCATTTATTTGAGATATTGGGGAATTACTGTACCTAAGTCCCTTTAGGAAGTTATATTGTGAAGTTGAGTATGATTTAATATCTACTAATATGTTTAGTAACAAAAATAGTAATAACGAAAAGTAAGGTTATGTTGTAGAAGAATGGATATATTATTTCTGATAATACAATCAATAGATTCAAAAGACCATTGCCTACCTATTTTGAGTTGAATTTACTCGAAAATGCATTACTGAAAATCTTATATATTCATCGAGTTTCCAAACACTGATGTTCTCTTTATACTCAGATAATATTGCCTTGTGCTATAAAACATTTTCTTTCTAAATAAGTTGATACCTCTTGGACAAACCAATGGCTTCTTGAGATACGACCCAAAATCAATGAATGTTCAAATAGTTATTGCCAATAAATCTGCTGTGTAAGTTAAGTTCTGAGAATACAATTTTATTGGTGTCAGCCCAAGCAAAAGAAACTTCCAATAAAGATTCCCTTCCAGTGGTCATTCATACTTTTTCTTGTGGAGTGTAGTGTATATTATCTTACCAATATTTGTAGGTAAATGACTATTTTATACATGTATGTTTCAGATGTCTGGGAATAAATGTGCCTACTACAATTGTGGGCTTTCAGCCCGGAATAATCCTTCGTTGAGACTGTAACGAACCTAGGCCGGACCTGTCGCCTCACGTGTTGCCATCGACAACGATGAGATCATCCCCGGAGATATTCGAGAACCATCCAGTCTCTCTGCCACGGAAAACAACGGTCAATATTGGAAACAATTGGAACATGCCAGAATTCGAAACATCGAGAATGCTGTATCGGAGATAAATAGGCGACCCTCAAGTGGAGTCGGGACAGTCTGAACGAGCCCATACGATCGAGCTATTCAGTAGCGTAGTAATATAAATTAAGTTGTAGATTAAGTGTTAAATAAATTAGTTAAACCAAGTTAAGTTTATTTACGTTACAATTGGTGTCGGAAGTGAGATTTTGAAAATAAACAAGTGATCGTGGAGTGGATAGTCAGAAAAATAAATTGATAGACCTTTTTGTACGCCCAAAATAGACAGTGGCCCGGTTTTCGCGAAGTGGACAGTTGTGCGTGGAATATAAACTGATACACCTGTTCGCGTGAAACAGAAAATAGACAGTGGCCCGGTTTTCGCGAAGTGGACAATTGTGCGTGGAATATAAACTGATACGCTGTTCGCGTGAAACAGAAAATAGACAGTGGCCCGGTTTTCGCGAAGTGGACAATTGTGCGTGGAATATAAACTGATACACTCTTCGCGTGACACAGACAATAGACTGGTGGCCCGTGGAAAAGCATTCGCGTAGTGAATTTTCAACAGACTGATACCTTTTCGTGTACACCTGACTGCTACCTCGTCAAAGAGAAAATGTGTTCAAGAACCGTGCGCCTTGCGGATTTGAAGGTAGCGGAATTGAAACAGGAATTGGAGGAAAGGGAACTGGAAACAACAGGTAAAAGCAAGTACTCCAGGAAAGACTTGCAGAAGGACTTATACAAGAAGGTGAGGACCCGAAACATTTTATTCGAAGTTCCGGAGGTGATTTAAGTTTGGTAATGAATAAACTGGAAGAAAATGCTAGAAATCTTGAAGAGAAGCTTGGAGAAAATGCTAGAAATCTGAAGAGAAGCTTGAAGAAAATTCTAGAAATCTGGAAGAGAAGCTTCAAGAAAATTCTATAAATCTGGAAGAGAAGCTTTCTAGAAATCTGGAAGAGAAGCTTCTAGAAAATTCAAGAAGCCTGGAAGAAAATTCTAGAAATCTGGAAGAGAAGCTTCTAGAAAATTCAAGAAGCCTGGAAGAGAAGTTCCTGGAAAACACAGAAGGCCTAAAAAAGAATTGTGTGGTGTGGCTAATTTCTAGAAGAAAGAATGGGAACCGTTGAGACAGAGATAGATAAAATTAGGGAGCAAATGAACACGGAGGTAGATAAAATCAAAGATGGGGTCGAGGCAGAGATGGACAAGATGAAGGAAATAATCAGCGATGGAATCAAAGACGGAATCGAGGCAGAAATGGACAAAATAAAGGAAACGATCAGTAAGCTGGAAAAACAAATTAATAATGCGTCCTCCACAGAGATGGTTAACGAAAATGCAATGCTGGACTTGAGTTTGAACGTGGATAAAGTTCAAGAGGGTATAAAAGATGTCAAGGTCATTTCAGAAATAGGGAAGCTTTCCATGAAGCCGCCTCAGTTCGATGGAAAACTCCATGGGCAAATTACCGCCGGCAGTTTGAGCAGCGGCCAAAGCAAACGGATGGAATGCAGGGAAAGAGCTGTAGCACTGACACTTGCATTACGTGGAGAAGCGACAAAATTCTACAAACTCTCACCGCCCAAGAACAGGAGGACTATGATCAGCTGATTAAACATCTAGAATTACGATATGGCCACGCCCATTTGGAACACGTATACCACTCCCAGCTGAAAAATCGCTGCCAAAAATCGGGCGAATCCTTACAAGAATTCGAAACTGACATTGCACGCTTGGTTCGTCTCGCATATCCAGCCACACCAGAAAATGTAATGGAGCGACTAGCGGTTCAAGCATTCCTGGATGGACTCCGTGACCAAGAAACCAGACAAGCGTTGACACTAGCCCGTCCAACACATCTCGTAGACGCACTGGCACGCGCTTTGGAATTCGAGGCAGCGAAACAATCTTGCAAAAGCCAGAGTAAAGTCCGAATGATTGAGGAAGACTCACAGGAGCCTGCTAATTTGGAAGCTGCCATAAGGAAAGTATTAAGGAAGTGTTCCTGAGAAAGACAGATAAGATGCTGGAATTGTGGCAAAATTGGACATGTGCGTAGCAAATGTCCAACATTCGAAAACACGACTCTGATGCAGGAAAACTAAAGAAGGTCGACGAGAAGGGGCAATCGTCGGCCTGTGTCCAGCAAGCCCTGGTTAACAACGCATATGTCGCTATCCTGCAACGACAGAACAGAGGTGTTTTCGTAGACGGTCTCATCAATAACGAGCCTTGCACCATGCTGCTAGATACAGGTGCGACTAGGACAATTCTCGGACCTTCCTTTGCCAGAACACCGGAACGAATTGAACCGACAACTTGAAGCTACGCACAGCAACAGGGAGCCAGCTACTGTATATGGCGAGCTACCGATTGAAATAATTTTGGGCAGCACTAAAGTGAAACATCAGGCACTTGTAGCGGACATCGAAGACGATGCAATCATCGGAATGGACATCATGAATTCCAGAGGGTTTGAATTGGATTTCAAAGACGGCGTCCTACGTGTCAACGGAGAAGAGCTGGTACTTCATGGGAGAAGTGAAGAGTTGACCCGTGTGCTGTTGGCTGAAGATATAAGCGTACCTGAGAGGGCTGAAACCATCCTGGAGGCTCGCCTGGACGGGAGTGCGAGCAGTGGAGACGTGATGATGTTCGAGCCCAAACTTCATGATGAGAAAATTGGACGAGGGATTGCCCTAGGGAAAACCCTGTTACGTGCTGAAAAATTTGTACCGGTAAGGGTCATGAATGTCAATTACTTTCCAGTGACCTTAAAGAAAGGAACAATTTTAGGGCACTGCTCGTCAGTTTCATCTGTGGTCCGGGGCGTACGAGGTACGATTAGCCAACCCAACAACTTGCCCACAGAACTAGAAAAATTAGTTGCCATCTCTTCCAAAGACATAAAACCAGCTCAACAGCCCAAACTAAGAGATTTAGTCAAAAAGTACCAAGACATCTTCGATACCGGACAAGGAAAAGGGGGTCGAACTAATGTGGTCCAGCACAAGATTGATACTGGGGGTGCCCGACCGATCCGGCAATCAGCAAGAAGACTTCCTCTTGCCAAGAAGGAAGAGGCTGACAAAATAGTCAGCGATATGGGAAAAGAAGGAGTTATCGAGCCATCTGACAGTCCCTGGTCCTCTCCAGTCGTACTGGTGAAGAAAAAGGATGGATCGACACGCTTTTGTGTAGACTATCGCCAACTTAATAATGTCACGAAGAAGGACAGTTACCCTCTCCCGAGAATAGATGACACCCTAGACACGTTGGCTGGTTCCACGATTTTCTCGACCCTTGATCTGAAGAGTGGATACTGGCAAGTAGAACTGGCTCAGGAAGATCGAGAAAAGACTGCTTTACCATCGGCTCAGGATTGTGGCAGTTCACCGTTATGCCATTCGGCTCTGTAATGCTCCCGCCACATTCGAAAGATTGATGGAAACAGTACTGAAGGGACTCTCATGGAACACGTGTCTAGTGTATCTCGACGACATAATTGTGGTCGGCAGATCGTTTGAGGACCACGTGAAAACTTGGAGGAAGTATTCCTGCGACTGAGGAACTCCGGATTGAAACTGAGCCCTAAGAAATGCCATCTGTTCCAAAAGAAGTACGATACCTCGGCCACGTTGTCTCTGGGGGAAGGAGTAGCAGTGGACGACCAGAAGATCAAAGCTGTTAAGGATTGGCCCATCCCAAAAGACATTCACCAACTTCGAAGTTTCCTTGGTTTATGCACATACTATCGCCGATATGTGCTGGGATTCGCCAACATCGCTAAACCACTGACCAAGCTCACGGAAGGCCAAACAAAGTTCCAGTGGTCCGAAGAATGTCAAGACTCATTCAGGAAGCTGAAAGGAGCTTTGATCAACGCACCTATACTGAGCTATCCCCTACCCAAAGGGAAATTCATTTTGGATACGGACGCCAGCAACGTGGGACTTGGAGCTGTCCTATCTCAGATCCAGGAGGGACAGGAGAAGGTCATTGGTTATTTCAGCAAGACGCTTAGCAAACCAGAGCGCAATTACTGTGTCACCAGGCGAGAGCTGTTAGCTGTTGTAAGGTGGAACACTTCTACAAGTACGTGTATGGAAGAAGATTCCTGTTGAGAACTGACCATGCAGCTCTCAAATGGCTCTTACAGTTCAAAAATCCTGAGGGTCAAGTAGCACGTTGGATCGAGAGACTCCAAGAATTCGATTTCGAGATCGAACATCGAGCCGGAACTAGCCATAAGAATGCAGATGCCTTGTCGCGAAGACCATGTCCAGATGATTGCTCACATTGCCGACGAGCAGAAGAGAAAGAAGCAACACTTTGTAGAACCGCGGCAATGGATGACAACTGGAATGACAGCAAGATCCAGAAAGACCAAGAGAGAGACCCCGACCTGGCTTAGTCGTCAGCTGGAAGAAGGGCAATCGAAGACCATCATGGCAGGAAGTCGCAGGTTACTCGCCGGCTGTTAAGTCCTATTGGGCACAATGGAACTCTCTTATTCTGGACAATGGGATCCTGAAACGTTGTTGGAGGCCGATATTGGTGGGGAAGACAGACGCCAAATCATTGTTCCCAGGAACAGAAGAGAGGAAGTGCTGCGGAAATCCATGATGGAGTCGCCGGAGGACATCTGGGAGTGACGAAGACCCTGCAGAAAGTGAGGCAGCGGTTTTACTGGGCCAATTGTCAAGCTGACGTCCAGGACTGGTGCAGAAAGTGCGCTGTATTGCTGCTAGCAATGGACCTCGAATACGACCCAAGGCCCCGATGCGTCAGTACAACGTAGGCAGCCCGTTCGAGAGAATCGCCATTGACATCGCCGGCCCGTTTCCCGTATCCGACCACGGAATAAATACATCCTTGTGGCAATGGACTACTTCAGTAAGTGGGCGGAAGCCTATGCCCTGCCCAACCAGGAAGCCATCACCGTCGCCGACGTCTTGGTGAAAGAATGGATATGTCGATTCGGTATTCCAATGGAGCTGCACTCGGATCAAGGCAGAAATTTCGAATCCAACCTTTTCCAAGAAATATGTCTACTGCTGAACATCCGCAAGACAAGAACCACGGCCCTACATCCGCAGTCCGATGGAATGGTGGAACGGATGAACAGGACGATCAACCGCCACTTGTCCAAGGTTGTCTCTGACCATCAAAGAGACTGGGACCAGTATCTTCATTTGTTCCTGATGGCCTATCGATCCGCAGTACACGAGTCAACCGGTCAAACTCCTGCTAGTATTATAATGGGCCGAGAACTGCGACTGCCTTGTGACCTGAAGTTTGGGATACCGCCAGGACAAGACACTGCGGGAGAGGACTACGTCAGCAAACTTCGGCAGAGAATGGACGACATCCACGAACGAGTCCGGTTGAACATCCAGAGTGCCAGCGATAAAATGAAGAAGACCTATGACATCAAGGCCGACGCTGGAGGATTTAAGGTTGATGACCTGGTTTGGCTGTACAACCCCAAACGTCGTCGTGGACTATCACCAAAGTTGCGGAACTCGTGGGAAGGCCCGTATAAAATCGTGAAAAGGATAAACGACCTTGTGTACCGAATCCATAAGCCACCCGAGGGAAACCAAGGGTCGTCCATTTCAACAGGTTGGCCCCTTACGCTGGAAACCATGACCAAGTTCGCACCCTCGCCACCGGAGGATGATATGACGTTCGAGAAGTTTATGTCCTTGTATTCAAACGGGCAGAAAGTTTTACATGGGGTTACTAGAGAGGAGATCACGAGACCTTTTCGAGGTGCCTGCTGACTACGCACTTGCGCACTGTGTGGCAGAAGATCTTCGAATGTACCGAGGGCATCGCCGTAGTGTTCTCCAAGAAATTTGGTCAACTCCAAACACTGCGGGAGCAGAATCCAGAAGTTGGTGGGTGCTACAGTTGAAGAAAGGCCAGAGAAACATCTACTACCTAGTTACCAAGAGGCATTCCCAAGATAAACCGTCCTATGAAGATGTCTGGAAGAGTCTCACCAAACTAAGAGATACTATGGTGGACCAGAACCTGGTGGATCTAGCAATTCCAAAATTATCCTGTGGTATTGATGGGTTGGACTGGAGAGTCATAAGAAGTATGCTGGAGGCGATATTCAGATCCAGCGGCGTCAAGATTTTGGTTTGCTGTAACCCTCTTCCACGACCGATCATGAAGACCGTGGAGTGTTACTTCCATCGAACTTCACGGTGCAGATATGGGGAGTCATGCAGATATCGTCACACCCCAAGGATGAAATTTCGGGACGAAATGTCTTTAAGAAGGGGGCAATGTAACGAACCTAGGCCGGACCTGTCGCCTCACGTGTTGCCATCGACAACGATGAGATCATCCCCGGAGATATTCGAGAACCATCCAGTCTCTCTGCCACGGAAAACAACGGTCAATATTGGAAACAATTGGAACATGCCAGAATTCGAAACATCGAGAATGCTGTATCGGAGATAAATAGGCGACCCTCAAGTGGAGTCGGGACAGTCTGAACGAGCCCATACGATCGAGCTATTCAGTAGCGTAGTAATATAAATTAAGTTGTAGATTAAGTGTTAAATAAATTAGTTAAACCAAGTTAAGTTTATTTACGTTACAAGACTATTCCATTTTCCAGTGAAAGATACCGCTAGATGTAAATGTTGGATATTACACTCAGGTATTATATCTCCCTTTTCCAATTATGAGTAATATTATTGTAGAAATATATTAAAGCCTTCCAAGAAGCATTTACATATTGAAAAAGATTTAATAAATCTCAAGTAACTTTCTTAGCAAAAAAATAGGATTGCTGGAAGTTCATCTGAAATGTTGATGATTGTAGAATTTAAATTCTCAATAGTTCAAGGTATGGAACATTTCATACAGGCATTTGTGTGATACTAGTGTAAAGGTGTATTTGCGTGGTTTGCATAGTTAGCAGACTCCCCAATGGATCGTTCATCATTCTCTATGCCACACAAAAAGTCACTTTTTATCTTGAAAAAAATTACAGTACTTCAACCTACTCGAATCAAGTTGACTGTGCCTTCATACTATACCGGGTGACAACAAGATCATTTTCGGGCTGCCTTTTTTTATTTTTCCGCCATCTTTTATCATAACTTACTTTTATTTCATTATTTATTAAAATTTTGCCGTATCTCGCATATTTAACAAAGCCATAGTTGCCGTTGCCGTGGAAATGACAATATAAGTAATACAATATTTTTTATCATAATGATAAACATTACTTTTTTCCATTTTTATGTCTAAAATGTGACATATTTCAACTCAAATTAGTGAGAGAAGTTGTACTTTTAATCACTAGTGATTAATAGTATATTGTTTTACGAGTGACGAAAGTAACATTTTTTTAAGCGAGAAAACAGTTTACCAGCCGAGGCTGGTAATGTTCACGAGTTTTGAAAAATATTTTTGACGAGTGAAACACTATACTTTTTCTACAACCCTGTTTATACCATAATAATATGCTAAAAAAGGACGATGAACAAATATTTTATTTTAAATTAAAAATAACAGAATTTTTTTAAACGTTACTTATGATTTAAATATTGGTTAATTGTTACATTTGAGCAATTATTGAAAATTATAGGAGTATTACAATCAGGATTTTTATGTATTGAGGTAGACGATGCCACATCTGTTATGATGTTAACTGATGTCACTCCAGATGAAGATGCGCCGTAATCAGATAGGGTTGAATTTTGTATGGATTATAAAATTTTTGTTTGTATTTGATTTTTGCTGCTAACTGATTGATCAACATATCCCTCCGCAACGTTACTACCAGCCTCCATGCTTTTTTAATTGACGTAAATCACCTCCTGCATCCACTATTAGCGTTGCGGAAGTTCTACGCAAACAATACCCAGTATATTTTTGGGGATCAGGCAAGTTTAAATATTGAGCTATTTGCATAAGAAATTTACTGAATTTATTTATTCCCACAACCTGTCTAGTACACTTTCCGTTCTGTTAGTTAATAAAGAATCTTGAATTTATTTTATCTATATCTAGTAGACGGAGGTTCATATATATTTTAGAAATCTCGTAGAAGAACCCAGGAATGAATGTGGAAGGATGAATGCGGTACTTTTGTTTTTGTATTACGTATTGTAACTAAGAGTATACTGCTGGTATCTCTTACATCATTTACTGTCAAATCTTTTAATTAATCAACCTGTCTAGTACACTTTCCGTTCTGTTAGTTAATAAACAATCTTGAATTTATTTTGTCCATATCTAGTGGACAGGGGTTCATATAAATTTTAGAAAGGCGAAGAGCTGCAAAATGATGTTAACAAAATTGAATGTATAAATTTACCAACATTAACGAATTATTAAGAAATATAGCCAGTTATAATTCAAAATTCTAATGTTTGTGAAACGGTAAAAACTACAATTTTTCACCTAAATTGAATAAACCTTTACCAACATTAACGAATTATTAAGAAATATAGCCAGTTATAATTCAAATTCTTATGATTAAAATGGTTTTATCTCTTTATTTCATTCTGAACAACTGGGTAGTACTGATAGTCTCATATTATTTTCAATTTATCAAATATGTTACATTTGATTAATTTGTTTTCAAATAGATATGGCAGAAATGATTTATGTAAATTTGTAGTTTTGGTGGAATAATTGGAAAACGTATTGTTTCTTTTTTTACTAATAGAGGAATAAATATGTCTGATGACTTTTGAATTCAAGTACTCACTAATAAATATTCAAAAATATCTCAACTAATTGGCATATTTTTTCTTTCATTATAGAGTTTTTTCACCATATTTGGAAGAAGATTTGCATCTAATAATTGTTCCCTTATCCCATGTATTGAGTTTTATCATAATAATCTATTTCTTTCAGTATGCATACCAGAAAAAAACACAAGAGGTTTTTCACTTCCATTGGCATCATCTTCTCGTTCTACCCCACCACCAATGAGCCATGAAAATTGTGCGAGGAAGAGGCAACACCTACCGCCACTGATGTCTCGGACCTCAAAAATTCTGTCCAAATTCGAAGTGCAGCAAGAAAACTAATTTTTCTGTGAGAAGTGTAACCAGATCTTCTGTAGCTCAGAACAAGAACTGTTTTTATAAATTGCATAAAAATAAGTTGATACAGACCAAGTGTACAAAAATTGAATAAAACTATTAAAAAAATTTTGGATCCATAATTGTAACTACCATACATGAAAAAATATCCAATTCATCTTTTGTATCAATTGCGATATGGTGATATTTTTCTGCCATCATTTTATCACTTCTACAACCCAAAATGTAAAATCTATAGTGAGGTTTCCATTACAATCTTCAAAAATTCAATATATTATACATATGAAAATTGCATATGACTTTTCTCTGTGTCTGTGAGAGTACCATGCAAATTATTGTATTCAAAGTGATTGGATAGTGCGAGGAATAATTTTAAAGATTAACACACATTTTAAAAATATTTTGAAGTAATAAATTTTTCTCAAATTACTTCTCAATGCAACAAACAAAAATAAAATTTGAAATTTTCTACAAGTCAGAAAATATTGCTTGATATCATAGTGCTCCATATTACATAATTATATTACAGACTTCAGAAATCTGATTGAAACTTCAATATTCCTTATAATTTCCGGAAGATAAAATTTTATCCTACTGTAGACGGTGCTCCATTCATATAGGGATTTCTTATGAATAAGATAAAAAAAATATATTGTTTCATAAATATGAGTTAAACGGTGTATTTCAAAATGATCTGGATGATTCAAAAGAAATTAATTCAAAAATATAGATTGCTAGTATGGCCAGTACTTTCTATGACTTGGAGATCTCTGCAGGAATCTCTTATGAATTTTTTTTGCGATAGAAAAATTCTGATCACTTCGGCCTCAAATGACTATTCTCAGTTATCGGTATTTCAGGATCAACACTTTTTGATAACTCTTATGGCATATGTTACTCTAGATAGTTTAGTGCAAAGCTTGTCTATATGATATTATATCTGTAATATTTTTATTTATATTAATAAATATAATAAACAAAATTAGACCAAGAATACTACCCTATGGGACTCCCATAGACTTTCTCAAGGCAACGGATCATTCTATCGTTTCTTTTCGAGTTCTACTTATGATTTTTTTTTTTCAAATATGACTCAAACCTGTCAAGAATTTCCACAAGTTCCATATTAAGTTTCCCTAATAAAATATTATCCTTACAGTCGAAGGCCTCATATGAATTCACGATAATCCCATAGGATAGATCTCCCTTTTTTTTGGTGGAATGAACAAAATTATTCAAATAATCATACTAAAGATTGGAAAACATTCAGTAACCAAAAGGGATACTAATTGTTTAGTCATTGATATTTCAAAAATGTTTGATAAATACTTCACTGATTGGTTCAAAATTCATATATCTAGCTTATTGCCTTTTTTTAGGAAGAGGTTTTACAACAGCAGTTCACCTAGAAAAATTATCTCGCAAAAGACCCTGCTCAAACGATATGGAAAAGTGCTCTATGTGGAATTGCCTGAATTTTTCATATTGTTCAGAAGAATTTGTCCTGATAAAAAGCTACCATTATGCTAAAGTCCAATAATCAATAGTTTCTGAGATATTTCAGTCGTATTGCATCCATATTATGGTACTTGGGATATGCACTCATGAATCTGAAATTGCACCCTCCGCCTAACTTTCTTCATAGCGTTCTAAAGGTTCTAATCAGCCAGCACAATAGTACCACAGGTCTCCAATAGGTTAAACTGTAACAAGAGTGTATTTATTCAAGTACTCCTTCAATAAAGGAGGGAGAAACCTGTTGTGTATTTTATATAGCTTAAAAGTTACGAAATAAATTACCTACTCCAGAAATATTTTCAAATTACCTATATTGAAATATTCAAATAGGGGTTGTCTACATGGAACAACTTGCATAGCACAATAGCAAAGGTCCCGTGAACAAAACAGAAATGCGACACTCTTACCCAAATATAAATATTTATTTTTCAGTATCATTGGCCAATATCTCCGAAACTATTGGTTATTGGACTTTAGCGTAATGGTAACTTTTAATCAGGAAGACTTCCTCTAAACAATTCCCAGATAGATCTCTTTTCCTTAAGGTTTGAGCAGGGTCCTTCGACCAGGAAAGTCAAAATACTGACATGTGCACTATTTTACAATATGTGGTGGGTAGGTACATCGATTCTTGTGTGCTGCTTTTGTTCTTGATATTTTTTATTTTATCGACTTCATCCACCTTTCAAAACCACTTAACCTCATCACTAATAGAAATTAAAAAATATCTCAACTGAAAGGCACATTTCTTCTTAATTATATATATTTTTCATTTAAGTCAGAAGATTTGCATCTGATGATAATAATTGCTCCATTCTCCCATAAATTCAAATTTTTCATTAGGATTTATTTATTATCCGACAAATACACGTCACATGTCAAATATGAGATACTGGAGAACACAACTTTTCTTAATTTCAAGATTATTAGCAAGAATTATATTTTGTTACCGATTCTCTTTTTCTAAAATGAAACAGAAGTTCAGTTTTGTTTGCCATCCGGTGGTGCCGCCACTTTACGGAATACAATTTTCACAGTTTCCCTGAAAGTTTAATAGATGGCGATCGCAAATTGCATCCAATACTTTTTCCATAGAGATTGACTGACTATGTATCTTTAGACAATGATAATATCATTGTATATAGACTATAATGATATAATGATGCCGTGCATCAACTTCGCATTGAACAGGTCCGTAAACTAAAACCCATTTTCAAAGATTATTGTTTCCCTAGACTCTTTGCCCATTTCAGAGCGGTTCATTACAGTTTCTCTTCTATGTATATGTTCTGTGGCTTAATTCATGGTTGCCAAAACTACTCCATATCAACGCCCTTTGAACATTTTTCACTCCGCTACTCCAAAAGATTGATTTATACTCCGGTTGAATGTACGGATGCATATGTAGTTCGAAGATAATTAAACAATTATATTTTCCGAACGTTGTGCGGCTATCGAACGAATACACTTGAGAGAAATCAAAAGACAAAAACCCAAATAGAATTGTCCTACTGTTATATTGTCAGCGTTTTATCCCTATATGTATTAAGTACCAATATTGATAATGAAGACAGCAAATGGGAAGCCAAAACAAATGAAGCATGACCATCGCTCAGAGTCTTTCTAATCGGCAACGTTGAATTGATGCGCATGCGCGAAAATGAAGGCATGACATGTACTGGTTGATGTTCGGTTGCCAATAACTACGCTCTGCCAATATGACAAGGAAAGACATCACTTCACTTTCATTGTATTGCACTTATGGCCAGTTATCAATATTCGTAGTTGAAAAATAAATGGGTTTTGTTCCCTAATCTTCTTCTTTTTTCTGGGTCGGACAACTTTAGACTTAGATCATATATGCTACGCTAGATTCGGCATTAGACGCTTTCTTTTTGGGGCTTCGTGCACTGGAGCTGTACCGTGTTTGATGCACCTGAGCTGCTCCCAAATAAAACGGATTTTAGTGGTGTTTTCGGATGAATACTTTGCACATGCGCATAAGATTTAGTAATTGACATTTGACATATACTGTTTCTTTTCTATTTATTGTTTTCGTTTAAGAGTTTGAATTGATTTGAAGGATTTTAGAAAGCTTAATCGAAAATCTAACAATTATATTAGATTTGTCAGAGTCTGAAAATGAAATGTTGATAATGGTAAGTTAACAGCAATGAAAGATGAGTGGATTTAAATCAGTATTAACTTTTCAAGGCATTAATGGATAGACCAGGTAACCATTTGAGTAGTTCAGACTCTACTAGCTCTTTGGACAGTTTGTTTGCTGATTCTGATGAAAGTGGGTCTAGGAGAAAACGTACCAGAATTGAAAATTATATTGAGGAAACTGTGAAGGAATATGACAACAATAAATTCAAATCCAATTTTCACGTATCATGAAAGACAACTTATAATATCATTGGTATACATCCTTCTGTTTGAAAAATTGAATATATTTTTACTCTAAAAATTTCAGGTCTCTTCGAACAATCAAAATATCATCCTGCATACTCTGCTGGACGACCCAATGTTTCTGCCGAGAAAACAATTTTACTATCTCTGTGGTACCTTGCCAATTATCCTTAGGTATTGGTATGCAAGCTGAAGTTGGAGAAAAAATCAACAGACAACAGCAAGTCTTCAATAAAATATTTAATTCATGGAGTATACTCTCTTTTCAAATGTAAATGTTCAATAAAATTCATGTAACATAATATGTTTATTCAATAAATATCCACTCAACAAAAATCTTAGAATATCACAGAATGGTGAAATTATCACGAAATTCCACTTCGAAAAATAAAGTTTAAAGTAAAGCTCAACTTTGCCAAACAGATCAAATATTTTGAAGGAAATATCAACACCTTAAAATGGAAAAATAAATTGTTGAAATATCACAAAAAAACCCTTACTCTAAACAGTCGTTGAACTCAAAATGGATAAATAAAAAACTTAATATTCAATAAGATAAGTTCGAAAAAAAAAATCTTTTAGATAACATTAAAATAAAAATAAATAGTCAAAACATCACAAAAATCATTCATTTGCAACTCTTTTTCATTTGCACTATTCATATTGTTTTGATTACTCTTAGATAAAGTTTAATATCAATGTAAGGTATTTACTGCGCTACTAAAAAACATTAAACATAACCAAAAAGAGCTTGTTACACCAAATTCCCGGTGAGTGCAAGAGGGGGCAGGGGAAGGTTGTTGGTGTTGCTCCGGAGCTTGAAGCTCGACCTAAAAAGAAAGGGTCGGTGCCAGTGTTTCGTGCTCCTGAGTAGCTCCGGTGCTACTCACACGGCCAAAAAGAAAGCTGTTATTATGTATTGTTTGTTTGGTATTAGAGGGTTACCGGTGAGAGGGGGTGAAGGGGACGTTGTGGTAGAGTGCATTCACTATTGAGACAGTACATTTGGCCTTTCCCCTCCAACAAGAAATTCCATAGGCGTACCAGATAATTTAGTAAAAGCGATACACAGGACATCATGAATTTGATAGTATTCACCGTTATTTCTTTTTCCGCAACTGAAAAGTACTTATCCCAGACAACAAAGCATTTTTGCGAAGTAACAATAAACAAAATTGAATAAACTTCACTGGATACCCACTTATTAACCTAACAAACGTAACCTTTCAACCGTTGCATGACATGACAGTGGCGGGAATTCGCCCTAGCCCATGCTATCGCAGCAAATCGTGTCCCCCTCTTCCTACCATTGTACATTCTCAATACTGCAAAACAATAATCTAGTTGCCGTATCTAGTGTAGCATATATGATGTAAGACCTTAGATCATATATGCTACATGCTACGGACAAAGAGCAGAGGTGAAGAGAAATCACTAACCCTATATACGGGATAACCGATACGCCCTCTACCGGACATTTCGGTAACCCAGATATGGGCCATTTGCCGTATTTTCCATTGATTTTAAGTGCTTCTCAACGGCTGTTACATCGTATTCCATTTAGTTTTTGTTTCATTTGCTGAAGTTGAAAATTAATCATTATTGTTGTGTTCCCCAGTGTTCATCCTGGGCAAAGAGAAACCCTGAATTGAGTTTCCATACGTTTCCAAGAGCAGGAAAAGGAAATATTGTTGTAGAAACAAAGTTGGGAAATAAGGAGCTTCTGGATAGAAGTCAAATGTGGATCAGATTGTAAAAAATCGGAAAAAACCATCTACTTACATGAGAGTATGTTCTTTACATTTTGTTGAAAGTGATTTTCTCCAGAAAAGTAGGTATTTTATAAAATAATACTACTTAATAAGTGTTCTGATTATTCTTATTTCATTCCGGAAAGACTTAAGCGTAGGACATTGAAGCCTAAGGTAGTTCCTTCAAAAAATTTGCCAAAACTTCCCCATTAAGCAGATTCCTGACCATCTTCTAGAATCCTCAGAACTAGGCAAATCCAAACATCTACAACTGATGAGGCAAGTCCAAACAACAATGAGGCAAGTGAAATCTTTCCTTTATGTGAGAATGATGGTAATGTTGAAGATGCACAAGACATAGAAGCTGCGGAGGCTTTATTAGCTTTACTCAATTCCCAAAACACTGCAGAAGTTGTTCTTCCAGGACCTAGCTACGATAGTGCAGTTCAAGTGAATACGCCAAAAGTTTTAACTATGTGAACTCATAAGTAGTGATGAAAAATTAAAAAACTTTACTGGTATAAATAACTTTGCAATCTTTAATTCAATTGTCGAAATATTCGAAAAATATCATAGTGATAAGCACAGATTAAACATTAGACACAGAATTATGTTGCTATTTACTAAATTTAAAACTAGTTTGACATATGTAACATTGGGCTCACTATTTGGAATTACTCCAGATTTGGCTAAAACCTATGTCTATGAAATGATTCCAGTACTATCAAGAATTTTGAAATCAATAATTAGTTTCTCTTCAAAGACTGAAATTATGAAGAACATGCCAATTTGTTTCAAGGAATTTCAGGATGTAAGGGTCATATTAGATTGTACGGAAATTTTTGTGCAGACGCCAAAGTGTTTATGTTGTAGAATTAGGTTTTATTCTCAATATAAATCCAACCTAACTGTGAAATTTATGACAGGAATTTCACCTGGTGGCCTAATCACATTACACATTATTTTATTTAAATAGGAATTCCCCCACTCTTTGCATATGTTATGCTGATGACACTAATATTTTAGTTATTGAAGATGACCTGAACACACTAGAAATATAGCTGAAAGCACATTTAACAAAGTTATTATTTGGTCTGAAAAAAATAATTTGCAAATGAATAAAACAAAAACCAATATGCTACAGTTCATGGTAAAAGAACAACAAAATGTGGTGAATCTGTTTGAGAATACTGATTTGAAATTGAATTCAATAACATCTACAAAAATGTTAGGTGTTGTTTTCGATAACAAATTGCAATTGATAATCTATGTAAAAAACTAAGAAAAGTGTGCTGTTCTCTCAAATTATTGTAGTAAAAAAATTCTAATAACCCTATATTATGCAAATTTCAATTCTCATCTCAGGTATGGTGTTTTGAACTCCTCTGTTGGCCGAGTGTTCATCATTCAGAAGTATGTCATAAGGATCATTGCGAAGTTAGGATTTAGAGATTCATGTAGGGAAACATTTCGGAATATGAAAATATTAACAGTTGCAGGAATATACATCCTTGAGGCTTGCACCTATGTATACCGCAACAAAAACAAACTGGCTGCCAATAGATCAGCACATAATTACTATACACCTAATGCCCACTCAATCCTTCCCAGTCAACATCGCACTGTACTCTATCAAGAGTTTTCAATATCAGGGATGCAAACTCTATAATAAACTTCCCGATTACAATAAAGTTTCAGGAAATGTATACCTTTTCAAGAAAAAAGTTAAGGAACTACTATTGTCAAAAAAATGCTACACTGTAGAGGAGTTCCTGTCGTGATTTGCCATTTGTATGTGAAGAGTATGTTTCCATTTATATACATCTAAAGTTAGTTTTATTTATACATATTTGTGATTATTTTATTTATGACGTGTATGTGATGTTCCTATATATATCCAGAGCTTTATTTATTCATATTTGTCATTTTACCTATGTTATTTATGTTGTTTCACGTCGATCATTCTTCGTATTTTACTGACGTTTTACTCTTTATTATTTGTATTACCACGCTGTTGGTGTACAAATTAATTTGAGAAAATGAGGAACTTATTATTATTATTATCATATATCAGTAAACCATAAGGGGGAAGAGCATCCGATATGGTAATATTTGAAGAAAGCAAAATAATATAATTACTGGATCCTAACACAGATGCCATTACGGCTGATAAAGGTTTTGTAATAGATGACATTTATAATATATACAAAATACAATTAATTAGGCCGATCTCAACCCCAGAAGCGTATTAATGAATGAAATAGTAAACTCGTTTCAATATCCTCCAAATGCTGTCACTTTTGATTTCATTCATAAATTCAGAGTTTCGTGTAGCCAATAAGAAGTCAGGAAAGGCTGTCATGTGACATCGAATGTCGGGGATCGTACACGAGGAAACGCTTCGGGTGTTTTCCTATTAGAAAAATGTAGGAAATATCAAGGTTTCCCAATGTGATGAAATATTAAGAGAATATGTTCTCATTTATATTGGCATGAAATCAAATCGATGAATTGCGAAATTTCATGATTTATAAATGATTGTTTTAGTCTTCAGAATGCGTCGCTTTCGTGCGGCTTGGTGCGGCAACACTGGCTTAGTTCTTAGTTTGGTATTAGTCACAGAACACACACATATATATATATATATATATATATATATATATATATTCTGTGTCATCTGTGTGTGTGTTTACCACACAAAGAGAGTAAAGCTGGATTTATAGTTAGACGGACTGTAAACGTAGACGCACTGTATACGTAACAAACGGACTGTGAAATATTATGAAATTTATAAATCGACGGAACGGAATTTTTACGCATGGGTAGAAGTGATAGTGACATTCAACATAACCTACACAATATACGAATCATAAACAGCCTGTGTTGGTTTGGATTTGTATTATATTCTAAATATTTATCTATGCTTCGTTTTCTGTGTCACAATGGATTATGAAATACATGAAGGTATGCTTCTTGATGCCGTGGGACTGTTGTTGTGTGCAGTACCATTGTAAAAGTGTCGACAAACTCAAAGAACAATAATTATGCGACTAAGACGTTACAAAACAAGACCCATAAACCGTAATAGAAAAGTAGAGAATGCCTATAATAATTTTTTAAAGATGAAGACTGCTGATCTAGATTTTTTAAGTATACGTGAATGACTGTTCCAGTATTTAATGAATAATGAGGTCTTGTAACAAATATCATACATAATTCTTTATTTTGATTGGCCGGACGCAAGAAACGTAGTGTAAAAGATGAAAGTTGGCCAACTCTTCCGTTTCAGTCCGTTTCACTTACGTTATGTTATGCTTTTACGTTCATTTATAAACAAGAGTACATAAATTATATAGTTGATCTTTTTGCAGTGCGTCTACATTTACAGTCCGTCTAACTATGAATCCAGCTTTATTCTTCAGAATGCGTCGCTTTCGTGTGGCTTGGTGCGGCAACACTGGCTTAGTTCTTAGTAGTAGTGGTAGTAGTAGTATTGGTCACAAAACACATATATACTGTTCTGTGTCATCTGTGTGTGTGTGTGTAGCCCCTTTGTCATGGCTGACATGAGACTCCACTTCAAGTTGGTACCCCTGATTTTCGGTTGTCTGTGCCTTTCTAATAAAAGGAATGAAACGAGATAAGAGATGTATTCACGATTTGACATAAAACGGTGCCAAAACTTGATGCCGTTCCTCGTTCAGAGTTCTGGCGCCAGTTTTCCATTTTTCATTGATGTGCGAGTTCATTATTTAGAAGCACTAAACTGCTAGGTATTCACAATGTATCGTATTCAGGCTCACACTTTTACGAAAAGCAGAAAGCAAAATGGAGATTGAATTGATGAATATAAATGATGGGCCAAAATTAAAGAGAGACCAACTCTGATATGGGAGTCTAACGGCGGCGCCCTATAGGGTTCCATTTTGATCTCTGCATGTGGTTCTACTTCTTTTATGAGGTCTGTGGTGTTTACTGTGTTGTGTCTTGTGTCAGTTGTGTGTTGTGTTCAGTGTTGCCAATATGTGAGGGATTCCTCACATTGTGGGGGTTTCCTCACATTGTGAGGGTTTTACACCGCAGCGGGTAATTTGTGAGGGTTTGTTCAAATGTGAGGATTTTATAAAATAGAAAAATGGAGTACTACCCGATAAATTTGTTTCAAATAATAGGACAAAAGGGAATATTAATGGAGACCCAAATGCTCACACGCGCCCTTGCCGTGAATTTTCATGTTTCCCGAATTCCCGAACGACACAACGGTTTGACAGTTGACAATATTCAATAATCTGTTTATTATAGTCATTTTTCTTCGAACTCAACCACGCAAACCAGGTTAACTATTGTATGACGTCACGGTAGACTTCAGTTTAACTTGTGAAGGTTGACAGATGACAGATTTGGTTTTTGTTGTTGAGGGTTAAATTTGTTTATTATGGCGTTGATTAATATTTTGTTATCTTCTCTTTTCTTATGTGTCTTCGAGTTCTTGAAAATACAATGAAAATGAATGTGGAAAATTTATTAGTACTGGAATTTATAGAAGATATTCAGATTTCACCACATCCTTCTTTAGTGTCCATCAATTCATCGGGAATACATTTTATCAATATCTGGGTTATCCAAATGCTGGATGATGATGAACATAATCTGATATAATCTCTCATTCACATATACTTCGTATGAATCCATTATATATTTTTAATATACTTTTACACTGATATAGGACCTTTATCCTTATCATTCCTTATGAATAAACAAAAAACAACTAGTTAAGTACTCTGTCAAACTATCTCAGTGAGCTGGTTTGTGTGGTTGGTTAACTATTACGTCATAGTTTGGAATACACTTCGAGGAATATTGACAGGTTAACTTGTGGCTAACCCGGTTTGTATGGTTAAGTTCGAAGAAAAATCCCTTATCATTGTCAACAGGGTCACTATATATATATATATATATATATATATATATATACTGACAGGGTTACGGCATAAAACAGCTTTAGGAGAGTTCGGGTGACCAGACGTAAGGTGAGGAAAGTGTGCCACTGCTGCCAACATATACTAATTATTTAGGTTTTTATTGTATTCATCCTTGTTCATCTTGAATGTTCATCCTTGTTACTCTTCGAAATTTGAAAATAAGTTCTATAAAGTTGGCGATTCTGGCACACATCAGACGTCATCAAAATGGAGGTTTCGCCGTAACCCTGTCAGTATTATATATATAATAACCCTGCATTGTCAACAAGTTCTACGGGATTCGACTTTCTGGTTTCGTGGGAGATGGACGTCTACCACGCGGGCAGAAAGTCAGGTTAATGTTAGTTTTTGTACAGCGTACAGCCGTTCCACGTGCATCGCAAAGTTATTTTTTGTTGTGAAAGTTTTGGGCATTCGTGGTATCATTTCGAGTGAGACAATCCCGTTTGCCCACGGAAGGGGGGGGGGACGAATTTGTGGCTATAGCCCCCGTTTACTGGTATATTATCCAGTATTGGATAAACAAGCAAGCAACAAGTTCTACACTACTTTAGTTTCGGTTTCGCCTTTCGTATAATTTACTATTCGTTTTCGAAAACCAATCAAAATGGGTCATTGTCAATATAAAAACTGATAAGAGAAACAGATTGAAAACTGAAACTCTAAGAGCTTTAATATATACACAGGAGGCTGTGAGAAAAGCAGGTGGGTGTGTGAAATTCAAACCCACTAATTAAATGATTGATAGGGATGTTTGGAAATTGAATTGAATATTTTATTTATATTAATTTATCCTAAGATGTGTATATTTTTTTTATTTTGTTTTTGGCCATGTGATTTTTGTATCACTTACTTCTTTCTTCAACAGTTCCTTGGGTTTTTAGATATATTTTATTTATTTTATATATTATTTTATTAATTTTTTACTTATAAAAATAAAGAAGGTATGAAAAACGTGTTCTATTAAATCGAGTGGCTTCTTGTTCATTGTTTCCATCGATAATATAACAATGGAAAATATATTTTTTATTATTTTTTTCAACGTGAGGATTTTGTGAGGAATTTCAAATTTGGGCGCGAAAATGTGAGGGTTACAGCAGCTTAATGTGAGTAATTTTTACATCTTACATTGGCAACACTGGTTGTGTTTAGTATCATAGACAAGAGTTCTATATATACTGGTTTAGTCATAGACAAATTAAAAATAAAGAGACTGTTTGAAACATTGGCGATCTTGACCACCAAGTTTTTGGTACGGCCAGTCGCGCATGGAGGCGCTGCCCACAATCCACAGACGACTGATGACATGATAATTTTCCAATTTCGACATTTGTCAGAAAATGACAAACCACGTAATAATTTCAGAATAATTCCACTGTTGTCTGTTGTCATCGAGAAATTAATTATAGAAATTATACCATGGACTTGAATCATGAACCCAACGTCGAAAATGGAATGTTTTGTTATTCGAGTTGACGCTGAAATTCCTCGAAATATTCTTTCACAAGGTAAAATATAAGCTGCTTTTCACAAACTGATACTTATTTCCATCCATCAGTTGCAGAATTTTTTTCACAAACTGGTACTTATTTCCATCCATCAGTTTCCATTTCCTATCACCATTTGAGGAAGTACGAAGTACATGGTCTCCTTTGTGCTAATAAATTAACAAAATTATTGAAGGTTTGTTGTAAATGTAATTTGTTTTTATTTTGGTTGATTTGATGATTAGCGACTGAAAAATATTTTTAATTTTGTTGTTTTTCGGAGTTTTAAAATTGTTTTGTCTGTAGTTGTGCCTTGTCCTAGATACAATAAAATGTGTTATTATAGTGTTCAACTTATTATTCTTGTTTTATAAGATGTTTAATTTTGTTCTTGATGTCATGAAATAAAGATTTACTTTGAAACTTTATTTTAACCACGAACGAACTAACAGATTCTACGAATCGATTACTGTATATATTTTATTAATGATCGATTTGCCATTCCTGTATTTTATATGATACAACCATTCATATGAAATACAAGAATGGCAAATCGATCACTTATAAAATATATACCATATCAATCATATAAAAGTAACGCATTTGAAAAACCCGCCTTATCTCAATCGGTTTTACCAACTGTACTTAGTTCGGCCAGTTGCGAGATATGTCGCCACTGTCTAAACGTGGTGCCAACTTTTACTGCAGTTTTGACAACTCTCTTTATTTTTAGTTTCTCTATGGGTTTAGTATTCAATCCATAGACAAATTAAAAATAAAGAGACTGTTTGAAACATTGGCGATCTTGACCACCAAGTTTTTGGTACGGCCAGTCGCGCATGGAGGCGCTGCCCGCAATCAACAGACGACTGACATGATAATTTTCCAATTTTGACATTTGTCAGAAAATGACAAACCACGTAATAATTTCAGAATAATTCTAATGTTAATTGTCATCGAAAAATTAATTATAGAAATTATACTATGTACTTGAATTATGAACCCAACGTCGAAAATGGAATGTTTTGTTATTCGAGTTGACGCTGAAATTCCTCGAAATATTCTTTCACAAGGTAAAATATAAGCTGCTTTTCACAAACTGATACTTATTTCCATCCATCAGTCGCAGAAATTTTTGCACAAACTGATACTTATTTCCGTCCATCAGTTTCGATTTCCTATCACCATTTGAGGAAATACGAAGATTATCATCAAACTGGAGTATTTGTTAAGTATACCTACTTGTTCTCCTTTGTGCTAATAAATGAACAAAATTATTGAAGGTTTGTTGTAAATGTAATTTGTTTTTATTTTGGTTGATTTGATGATGAGACTGAAGAATATTTTTAATTTTGTTGTTTTTCGGAGTTTTATTATTGTTTTGTCTGTAGTTGTACCTTGTCCTAGATACAATAAAATGTGTTTCTATAGTGTTCAATTTATTATTCTTGTTTTATAAGATCTTTAATTTTGTTCTTGATATTATGAAATGGAGATTTAATTTGAAACTTTATTTTAACCATGAACGAACTAACAGATTCTACGAATCGATTACTGTGTATATTTCATTAGTGATCGGTTTGCCATTCCTTATTTCATATGATACAACCATTCATATGGAATACAAGAATGGAAAATCGATCACTCATAAATTATATACCATATCAATCATATAAAAGTAACACATTTGAAAAACCCGCCTTATCTCAATCAGTTTTACCAACTGTATTTAGTTCGGCCAGTTGCGAGATATGTCCCCACTGTCTAAACGTGGTGCCAACTTTTACTACAGGTTTGACCACTCTCTTTATTTTTAGTTTCTCTATGATTCAATCATTCAATCAATATGGCATCGATTGAGAAATCCACGTAGTTATAATTTGTCTGCCAATGCCAATACAGCAAAACAATTGTTTTATGTGTGACAATAGCGCACCCGAGCTGTGCAAAAGACTTGAAAACGATATTGTGAATTCATGTTACCATAGTATTCCATGACCACACGAGTAGAATCTTCAAACAACAGAAACAAGTGAAGATGGCGGCAGGTGCTAACTTCAGGGAACGCGGGAACACTGTAAGCCAATATTTTCCTCAAAAACTGCCTTGAATTTATATGACTTGAAATAATAATAATCGTACTTCATTGAATTAAAATTTCATCCAGTCTATGGCTCTTGACCGAAGTCCTTATGCCACCCTACTTAAAATTCATAAAAACAAAAAGATATTTTCAGAAATAACTCTCAATTACTTAATTATAACACAAGGACATGTAATTCATTTAGACCAAACAATTTTAGGTTTGCAGATGTAACACATATAATCATCAGCTGACAGAAAACTTTAAATGCTTCGAATTTACATATAAAAACGCCATTATAAAGGTCCTCATGCAACATTATTTTTATCCCTACCACCTAAAGTTTTGTTGAATTTTTTTTTATTTTTAAATATTTTCTATAAGCTGTATGTATACCTATTTGATCTTAAATCTTTGTTATTGTCTTATGTTTTTGGGCTTTGACCCATCAGTAAATTTTTGGATATGAAGTTTTCTCTACTCTACAGCGCTTTCACCTGCACTGGAAACAACATTGAGACCACTTCCAAAAACCATTTTTATATACCATTTTACAGGTTGACTAGGAAACATACAGTTTATCACATAATTGCTTCATCAGAATAGGACAATTTTTTCACTTCATAAAGTTTCATTTTGTTTCAGAAAGAAAAACATGTGAATGATCCATTAGTTTGTGGGTTTATAACTAATCATCATTTGAAGTTGAGCTCATTCATGGTACACCACTGATGTTATGAGACCATATAGCTATTGAAAAGTTTGATTACTATTGGAGCTGGCTACCTATGTGTGGAATTTGAATAGGCGAGCAATCCAAGATGTCTATGGACGAGTTAAAGCAGGTATCGTAGGTTTTTGGATTTTCTCATTTTATTAAAATGCATATTTTCAACTGTTTTTTGGCTGTTGAAACTGATGATTGGTTCTTTCACTCAGCTCTCTGTACACGATTTTCCTAGGAAAATGTCATCTGAATACAAAAATTTGTTGTTTTGTAGTTGTTGACTCATATACTCTTGCAAAAGTTCAGAAAATGGCTTAAATTATTTTACACTATCTGACCCAACAGACGTTCTGTCTAAATTTCTATATTTCCTTAACTTTTTTTCCTGAAAACTCTCGTCCGCGAATAATTACCTTTTTCCTATATTTTTTTGTGTTCTAGATGGAACAACATATGCATTTGACTCTGCCGCTTCCTGTTATCCCAATTTTCCTTTATCCGGTTTTATGTTATCCCGTTACCGAGTTTTTTCCTATTTTCCCGTTATCCTGTTTTCCCGTTATCCTGTTTTTCCGTTATCCCATTTTCCAGTTATTCTATTATTCTGTTTTCCTGTTATCCCATTATCCCGATATCGCTTTCTCCCGTTTTCCCATTATACCGTTTTCCTGTTTTTCCGTTATTCCTTTTGTTATCCAGTTTTCCCGAAATTAATCAAACATTCATTGTTTTCCAAAACAAAGAAATTTCCAATAACTTTTCTAAAAATCCTTTCTTTTCCTAAAAACCTTATTCGGAGTATTAAAAACATTCAAAAAAACAATTAGCCAAATCGGTCCAGCCGTTGTTTTTATAAAATAAGAACAAAATTTACCCTGATTGGGATTTGTTTCTGGGACCTTCTGCTTGTAACAGCTGAGCTATTTCCTCTTTGGTAATAAATGACTCGATAGTCTTTTTTTCGCCAAATTTCTTATATACCCGAATTTTCCAATTCTTGGGAAACTTTCCTAATTTTTCCGTATCATCTGTCTTCGGGCAATTACGAACATTTAAAAATTAAATTGCCAAATCTGTCCAGCCGTTCGCACGTTTTGCGCTTACAAAGAATCGAGATAAATTTTTATTATATAGATTACGAATTATGACAATATGACACCTATATGATATATGAATAGGTCAATATTTTATGATGCACAGGGTGTGCCATAAAACTGAACGTCAGATATCTTCGAAACAAACAATTGGATATAACAATATTTCATAAAAACTGTTTGGTTCAGAGTCAAAAGGATTTTTTATTCAGATAGAGATTCATTTAGTCATTTGTTGGATACTGCGACAATGACAGCTCTATATTTTGATTAAATTTTAAATTGAAATGACAGTGATGGGTTCCTTGGGCTATTTATGCAGAAATGCATTTTTATTGCTTATAAAAATAGTTGTTGTTCAATCAGAATTCATATGAAATTGGTATATTTCCATGTGGTCCCATAAAAAAACTTGAGTGCATACATTACAAATTATATGTAATGACAAGAATCAGGGAAGTATCCAGAGGGGAGCTATATGGGAGCTGCTTGCTTGCTTCCCCCAAGACATAATGTTCCAAAATCTAATGCAATTTTGAAAAAAAAAAACTGCAGATTTTGAGGCGATCCTCAAATGATCATTGTCATCAATTTCTTTGTCTATAAACAAAAAAAAGTTTCAATTAAGCGAGTTTGATTGTAGATTGTTAAATAATTAGAAACCATATATAGTGTATTGGCTATGTGCACGACAGTGGCGAACGCCACGTTTCGGGACTCAGGAATTATTTGACAGTTAGATGACAAGATATGTTTTGATAATTCCTATCAAAATCAAGTGAAAAACTTGAAAATATATGAAACATTGTCGATATCTGAGAGAATTTATTCTAAAAATGTACTTAAATTAATGTGTAATTATTTATTAAAAGAAATTTCACAGTCCCGATATTGTTTTACCTTTCTGCCACAGCACACGCTGCGATCGATTTGACTGTCCCCACCAAGCACTTCGCACATAGCCGATGTTGTCTACGGCAGTGCCATGCGTTGTTTACATTGTGGTTTCAAAAAAACAGATGCAAATACATTTGAGGAATGTTTTGGTTTTCTACATCTCCATTTCATATGAAAAAATAAAAATGTAATACAAAGTTTGAAAAAACCCTTTATTTTTAACACGTTGGCTGCCAACTACGAGATAACTCGTTGTTGGCATTCCTGCCTAGAACGCCAAGTACGAATTATCTCGTAGAGTCTTTGCTTGCCATATATGTGCTCCTACGATTAAATTCGTAGTAAATCAGTGTAAATATGAATAAATGGCTTCAGGGAGGAGAACGAAAAATCATGGTTGGCTTACATGACCAGAAAATGTATTAATAAATAAAGCAGAAATGTATAAATTGATTATAAACTAATTATAAAACAACATACTTGAGAGACGGTAATGTGATGCGTTCTACTCTATATCTGATTTATTATGAACGAATTTAGACCCATATCTTTGTAGCAATGCGATGGGTTGAAGCGTGTCTGTGTATGAGTTAGCTCGTAGTTTGGCTTCCGCGAAGAGATTTCTGTTACATAAGCCAACTACGAGATAATTTGTGGGATGTTTAAAAAAAACATTCTGTATGCTGTATGCCAACTACGAGATAATTTGTGGGATGTTTAAAAAAAACATTCTGTATGCTTTTTGATGAATACTATGTACTATATTAAGGGTTTTTGATAATATAATATGATTACATTGAATTGGCTTCTCAGACCGGAATCCTGAAAATATCTTGGCAGTCAACGTGTTAAGTAGATAACATTGATTTATTTTCCATTAGTTTCCAAGGGATACATATGTATTTTTTTTACTTCCTATGCAATAATGGTTCTTACTCAAACCTATACTGGAGTACTAGGGAATATCTATTTAAACCAGGTCAATAAACATTCTATGAAATCTGTTTTGAATATTGGTACGAAACTGGGGTCCGTTTATTTTAATAAAACAAAATACTCCAATGACTACTGTTCATTTATTTCACTTTGAAACACAACACAATAACACTGACAATACAATACTTGATTGCACTGCACTAAATAGACTTGAACTACTTTGTTTCCCTGCACAACATTCACAAGACTGTCAAGTCCATGATTGGCACGACTTATATATTCAAAACATTTGCCTAGAATTTTCGAGGTCATTTCTGGAACCGTCTCTCTTTTTCTCGATGTTTCGGTGAACGCTCATGAGACGTCATCGGAAAGTCCCGACGGCTCGCATAGTCTGAAATGTGCGAGAATAGAACCTACTAATTTTGTAACACTGCCCCCTCTAATTTTGATTGTTCCAATCAAAAGTCATTGGTTCACCATGATAGGGCTTCAGTCTTTCGAGTTGAACAATTATCATCTTGGTCCTAGGGCTGCGCTGGATTCTGTAAACTACGTCATTGATCCTATTCTTTACCTTGTACGGTCGTTCCCAAAACGGTGTTAGTTTGGGGGATACCCCTTTCTTTCAAACCTGTCACCTTCTTTGAATCCTTCTGAATTAGCTTTCAAATCATAAGGAGCTTTCATCCTGTCACTGGCCAGTATCAACCTCTTTCAAATAGTGGAAGGTGTCTGTCGCAGTCCTTTTGATGTTTTCCACTACCTTGGAAAAATGCTCTTCCATAGTTTGGTTGAATCTTTCAGCCATGCCATCTGACTGGGGGTGAAGAACCGTGGTTCTAGTATTGTTGATAACTGACAGCTCGCAAACCTTCTTGAATAACTTTGACTCGAAATGGTACAGAATTATATACTGAGGGTCATCCTACAAAAAAAAGTAAGATCTCTATATTTCCATGCAAATTGCTTATACATTCACAAAGCCACAGTACTAAGAAAATATGTAAATCACTGTTACAACACGAGAACAAGAGCAAATAATCAGCTAACTGTTCCATTTTGCAAACATCATGCGAGTCAAAGATTTACTACACCAAAATCATTCAACCTACTACCTCATTTTATAAGGAATCTAACAAATGCAAAATCTTTCTCAAATAAATGTATACACTATATCACTCAAAATCTCAATGTTTTTAAGTCTCCTATAATAATTTTACGAAGTAGAAAAACTTGAAGTCGTCTCCACAATTTAATATTAACAATCGATTAGTTGAAAGATGGTGGGAGGTTAAAAACCATCGATTAGGTATACATGTTTCGAACCTCTATAGGTTCATATCAGCGGAGAATAAATTTCTACAATAAAAGAAGAACAAAGAATTAAATCCATAGGTAGTGTGATACAATAAGTGCTACTTACATGGAGATGAAAAAAATTATGTTATAGGTTAAAGATTAAAATTATTTTAAGTCAAGAGATCATATTGGGACAAAATGAAAACTTGAAAATTTGCCTTCAAGGGCTGTGTCCCCTTTTTTAAATTTAGGGGGGCTAAATACATTAGCCGATGCAAAATAACAAGACAACATGAGGACCGTGAAAACAATGGCAGCAATGACTGGTGATTGACAGCACCCAAAGAGCCATCCATCTGGCAAACTGAATTGTCAAACCCAAACCATGGAGCGGCGACAGGAGAACTCCATGCACGGAACAAAGATGAACTAGAAGTAAATCCAACCAAAGCAATTAATATACCATGCAAAGAGCTCAGATGTCACCTATCCATATTTGCAAATATATATATCTAAGAGTAGAATAATTATGTATCAAAATATAGGACAGTGCGTATGTGACAGACTAGTTATTCCAACGAACACCATAAAGTGTAACCTGTACTAAAGAAAGGAATACCACACCACAGAGCTAACCGGAATAACACCTGTCCAAAAGAACAGATCTACTATGATATAGAACAATCGGTTTATCGGAGATCAAGGCAGGAAAAAGTTCTAATGAAATGTAAGGGAATTAAAAAATTTACAACAATCAAATTGTACTTGTTCATTTAAGGAAACGACGCTCGGATTGTTTATAACAGCATTGATCTCAAATATTTCAAGGAAATTAAGTAAAGAACCCTTTTGGCAAACATGTAAAATATCTAAAGCAGTATCAATATCAAAGCTGTGGTTGTGATTAAGAATATGGTTAGCAAATGAACTTTTTGTATTATAATCATCTATGTGTGGATTTCTAGAACTCTCAATCAGTTTAACATGTTCACCAACTCTTGTTTTTATTTTTCTACCACTCTGACCGACATATTGGGCAACACAATTGGTCTGTGAACATGAAATTCTGTAGACTCCTAATTTGTGGGAGAGAGGTACTTTATCTTTAGTATTAACTAACATTTTGGAAATCGGATCCGTAATGTAAAAGGAGAAATTGATATAATTACCGAAACGTCTGAAAATGTTCAAAATATCAAGAGAAACTTTACCTAAATAAGGAATAGAACAATATTTATTGGCTTTTTCAATCGGAACTAAACTACGATTGAGGGATTTGATTAAACGTTTATCGCGAATTCTGTTTAATAATATTCCATTCAATATTGAAACTTTCAGGGGACAACGGGATATTAAATAGTCTATGGCAAAGAGAATTGAACGCTGCGAATTAATGGGAATTGGGGTGGCAAGACGAAAAGGGAATTACTGTATCTGTATGAGTAGGTTTCCTATAATAATATTACTACCTCTGACTAACCTGGGATCCCCATTTATGGGAAAAAGGTAAAATTATGGCATTGCAAAAATTGCAAAACCGAGGAATGAGAGTGATTCTGAAATGTAACCAGTATACTAGTATAATGTTAATGCTACATACATTAAGGTGGATATCTATAAAGGACAGATTTTATAGAACATCTATGATATTTATATTTAAAATCATTAATAATATGCTATCAAGTTACTTTAACGAATTAATAATATTCCGTAGAAATACACACGACTATGAAACAAGACAAAACAATAACTTTCACCTACCTAAACGCAGGATATCAAACACTATGAAAATATTATTATATAAAGGTCTAAGTCAATATAATGAATTATCTCAAGTAATAAAAGAGGTCAATAATATTCATGAATTTAAATCAAAACTAACTGAACATATGAAAAATAATTAAGATATTAAATAACCAATATATATACTTGTAACTATTATATTTGTAACTATTAGTCATAAGTTGTAAATCACTGTGCAAAGAAGAAATGTAAAATATTAGGATGTATACCTACCTATATAAACAATAAACTAATTCATTAATTAATTAATTCATTCATTCATTCATTTATGATTTATAATTTGTAGTTTATAATTTATATATCATAGTTCATAATTTATAATTATATTTCCTATTTTTGGATTTGTTTTCCAATTTACAAATAACTACATACTATGTTTAATTATATGCACACACAGGTGTCTCACACCTAGGTGCATCTGAAAAAATGTAAATTAGAACATTACTTATTTATACTATGTTGTAATCTATATAATGTACTCTAAGAATGAATATAAATATCATTTAATAGAACATTACATATCAAGTGTTGTAAAAAGCATATTACGCACGAATGGAAAAATTACGCATGAAGCGGCGTAGGGGCGAGTGCATAATTGCTTTACAACACGCATTACGTACTATACTTTATGAATGAATGAATGAGTTTATTGTTTATATAGGTATACATCCTAATATTTTACATTTCTTCTTTGCACAGTGATTTACAACTTATGACTAATAGTTGCAAGTATAATAGTTACAAGTATAATAGTTACAAGTATAATAGTTACAAGTATTACCTACGGCCATATACAGTGTGCCAAAAAAGTCTGGACTACTTTTAATATTTTCATTATTTATTAGGTATTGTAAATGATGCTTAAACACGTCGATTTTTTATTTTAGTTGTCGTTTTTTGTTGTTTGTTTCATGTATGCAGAGCTATCTAAAAACTAGTTATGACAGGGTACTTCATTTCTTCAAATGGGATACCCAGTATATTATTGCATCTTTAGATTTTTTGAACAATTTCATTTCGAACAATTTTACAAAATTATAGAGAATATATGTTTCACAACTTTGATGATCATAAAGGATATAATTCGTTCTATTTACTACTACGTTGGTTCAATTAACATTAGGAACATTATAATTATTTATGGTTACTGTACAATTATTAAATGTATTAGAAGTATTTCGATGTGTCAATTATATGACATTGTAATAGTTTCATTTGTTGAGGTTGTATTACTATTATGTTTGAACTGCTAAGTTTACCTAAAATATAAAGAAAAAATGAGTATTTTGCCCTAATTTTCAAGTCATAAAGAAAATTAAAATAAATTGAAAACTCATTTAAATACACTTGCATAGTTACCTTCATTTTCTGCTTCTTCCATTCCAAATGGGCTTTTTTCAGTTTATTGCCAAGTCTTAATCCAATATCTTCTTGAATTAGATGTAGAATATTGATGAGGTTGAAATCAACTTCTTCTCCATCAGGATCCACAAATCTGATTCATCCAATCTGTACGCAATAAGGTAGATGAACTTTGTATTTCTTGAACATCATAACTTTCCAAACCTTGTCTTTCTAACAGAGCAATAGCCTCAAAGTTTTGTAGGATTCAATCTCTGCATTACTTGATGAACTGACACTAAACAATATTGGTAAATTTGAATTATCGATAATCCATGACAGCAAAAATAATATTTATTTGAATTGGATTTACAGAATACCTACATGTAACGTGACAGCTTTTTTAAATAGATTAGAGATTCTTTTGTCGAGCTTCCCAGTCAATTCACAGCTTATTATAGCTGGAGATTTCAACATTAACTATGATGATAAGACTTCTACTCAGGCTCTCGACACCTTGTTTTTATAATACAACATTCATCCACTACCATATCTGCATGAACCTGGATAAAGAAAAATTGACTTGCAATGTGACTCCAGCCGGTCTGTCGGGTCATGAAGCTATTATTCTAGAATTTCATATTAAATGTAATGATTAAAAAAAAAACTTCAAATGTGGGTGGTAGAATAAACGAAAGGAAAAAATTTGACAAATTCAAACTCCAATAATAATCATTTTATTGCCCAACAGGTAAAACCCAATTACAGGACATAATTAAATACATCAGTACTGTTAAGTAGTAGATAATTAATAAGTAATATTAAGTTCAAATGTGACATGTGATACAATATTAATATATAAAAAATGAAGAAAAAACAAAAAAAAACAAAGGGTAAATTACACTAGTGAGACGAAAAATCACTAAACTAATATAAACTATTTAATGGTAATGAACGGTAATGAACGGTAATGCACGGTAATAAACGGTAAAAGTGATGGTACGTAATTTCTTGCGGTAAAAAAAAACAAAAAAAGAAACAACAAAAACAGATTAACTATAGTCAATTCCATATTTCCATTGCTACTTTTTTCATATGCTTCACAGAACAAGTATTGATATTGCAAAAACTGCTTATGGAGTTGTAATTATCACACATATATTCAATTGGAGAATGCAAGATTAAATTTGTTCGCCCTGTGGAGCAGTAAAATGTGAGATCCAATGCGATCAAATAGCATGGGAAGATGTTTTGTCGGTAAGAGATTCTACTCAAGAACTACTAACTAAAGTTTTTGAGAAATGTTTTCCCAAACGGAAATTTAAAATGAAAAATAAACAACCATGGATACACATGCATACACATTTCTGCCAACAACTTGAGATCGCTGCACACAATACGAAAATATTTTTCTGATGAATTCTTAATAACTTACTTCAACAAGTACCGCCATGTTTACATATGTGTAATTGAACAGGCCAAAGAAATACATTACAAGAATAGAATAAACAAAGCAGAAAATAAAATTGAAGAAAACTGGGCCATAGTGAATAGTCTGAAAGGTAAATCAAACTCCCTTCCAGAACAAGTCGGCATAAATCCTGAAACCCTCAATAACTTATACTTCACATTTGCCAGAAAATTATCAGCATCCCTCATATCTATATCGAATCCAATATACTAATGAAAATATGCCTAACATCTTTCATGTTGAAGATACCAATTTATTAGAGTTCAAAGAAATTTTGTAAGAAATAAAAAATCAAAAGTCAACCAGCGTAGACGAAATTTCAGTAAAAATTTTGAATAATCATCCAGATTCTGCCTTGAATGCACTAGTCATGGCTATAAATGAATCCTTTGCCCTTGGAAAATTTTCGTCGTGTCTAAAAACAGCACTTGTAATCCCTCTATTCAAAGGTGGTAACTCAGAAGGTCCGAGTAACGAGTGCTCTCAACACTCTAAAATCATAGATAAACTGGTAAAAAAAAGGATATTATCTTTTCTTTATAGATATAATTGTTTAATTAGTTTATCTTTCTGACTAACCCTGTAGTATTTTTTTAATATTTTGGAAGTATGTTTTTTTTCGGTTCACAGTTGAGAGAATAATAAGTCAATAAAACATCACATTTTGATTTTTGAACCATTATTAATTTCCAAATATTAACACCGCGTAAAATAACAACAGGTTATGAGCTCCGTACGATTCGGACATTGAATTTTTAAAAGTTTTTCTTTGAAGACGAATTTTGATTCACATCGAAGTGAAAGTAGAAGTCGTACAAGACTACGAAGAAATCAATTTTGGATTGATGTCTATTTACTCAAATATGGAAGATTTAAAAATGAAAAAATTGAATGCAGAAAATTATCGATATTGGTCCATGCGTGCTCAGGGTATTTTGGAACTGAAAAATTTGTGGCATGCTTGTAGATCCTGGTTTTGACTATATTCAAATTGACTGAGAAAAATAAAAAGGTAAATCACAGTGCAAAGTCAGTATTATATCTTTTGATTGGAAATGATAGTCTTGACGACGTAATGGAATGCAAGACAGCAAAGAAAGTGTGGGAAACGTTGAAAAACATCCACACAAAGTATGATACTTGGCATGGGTTGCTACTCTTGAAAGATTTCATGAATACCATGAAGAAGTCGAACGAATCAATCAATGTGTATTTAACTAGACGAAACAGTCTTTATCATAAGGTGCAGGATATGAGTTCAGCGAAAAAATACAAGCTGGTTTCCAAATCTCTGTGTTTTCTCCTCAAAAATAGAGGAGATAGATTCGTAAGTTGTTCGATCTGTTGGTGATCAAGGAAAATGTGAAGTTTGAAGTTGACATAATTTATAAATTTGTGCTGAACACGTTCAATATTTTGAGAGTTGAAGTTGTAGTAGGGGTTCCATTTTTGTCCCCAACAAGAAACATCTTCAAGAAAATTTCCCATTTGGTTTTCACCCGAGTTGAAAACTCTCATATTCAGGAAGAAAGCTGCTCATAAATGTTTCAAGGCCCATTCTTCTCAACAAAACTATCTGGAATTTAGTGGATTAAGATCCAGTTGTAAACTACTTTCAAAAGAGTGCTATAATAACTATGTAACAGAAACTGAAAAGGGAGCCGGACCTGACGCAGTTCCACCATCCATTCTCAAATACTGCAGCTTCATACTCTCCCGCCCGCTCTATTTTATTTTTAATATGTCCCTTACAACAGCTACCTTTCCCTATAACTGGAAACTCAGCTATGTGATACCCATCCATAAGTGCGGCGACTCATCTGATATTAAAAATTATCGCCCCATATTCATATTAAGTACCATTCAAATGGTATGGTTATAAATGTCAACAAATGCCACCTGATGAGATTCTACCATTGCAAAAAACCAATCACTTCCGATTACCAGATTAACAATATAGTTTTGGATGTCGTTAACACAAAGCCTAGGATAATCCTTGATCCAATTTAAATTTAATTTACATATTAGCTCTACAGTAAACAAAGCACTGAAACTACTTGGGTTTATAAAAAGGATAACATCGGACTTCACAAACATAACCTATTTACGTACCTTATATTGTGCTTTAGTCAGACCTCACCTCGAATATTGTTCTCTTATACAGAATAGAGTATGTCATAGAAAATATTCACCATCTCGTCAGGTGTTTTCTCGGATAAAAGGTTATCCCAATCCATGGCTTCAAAGCAGGCTCGAATATTACCAAAGTCAGCGCTACCGTTGAGTTTGATAGAAGTCTGCAGTGGAGGGTGAGGGGGGTCAGGTGTAATAAGGTGTACATCGGCTGGTTTTGAGGGCAGTTGGGGGTCGTAGGTTAGTACTAAATCCAAAAGCATATTTCTTGCATTTCGAATGTTGTTTGTTTGAAACAGATTGTGGAAGGCACACATGTTCGATAAGGCAGTTTGTAGGGTGCTTTCTGCTGCCGTAGCTGAAGGTGAGGGATCAACTGAAGATCCTAATTGGTCCGATGACCAGTGAGCATTTGCTAAGTTGAAATCGCCAAAAAGATGTATTTGTGCATTGGGATAGCTTTCCGCGAGTTTATCCATCTCTGAGGATAGGGTCATCATAGAGGACTCTGGAGATCTAGGAGGAAGGTAAACAGTCCCAAAAATGATATGTGTGTTGTTACTGATGACTACGAACAGATCTTCTATGGTGTTATTTGACTGTATCTCGTGACTGGGAATTGTTTTCTTGATCGCTATGAGTACACCACCTCCTCTCTTGAATGGGCTCTTCTCGGGAGAGCGATCTTTTCTGTAAATCTTGTAATTGACAAGATTCAATTCGTCATTAGTTATGTTGAGTAAGCCATGTTTCGGTTAGAATAACGACATCAAACGATGAAATGGCCAAATTGCATTGGGAAGTTCGGGTGGTGAGGATGTTTCTAGTTTTTTGATTTAATGATTTAAGGAGTGCCGTTGATGTACTTCAGCTTGACGTAATTTTCACCCTGCTCTATGCGGTGTTTTAGTTCGAGTTGTAGTGATTTGAACTGTGCCATTTGCACGGGAGTTTGATCACTGTTAATAAAAATGTTTCTTTCTTTCTTCACTTTATTTCTATTTCTTACTATATATAAGACATCTAACGAGCTTTCCAGAATGACTTTCAAGGCTCTTGCTCCGTTTTTATTCGTTTTGCCAATGCGAAGAGTTATATAGCAGCCCTGTGCGGTACAGTCTCCTTTTTCGTATTATAATTTTAATTATGTGTTAGAGGTTGCAGGGCATTACTGTAGTCCTCTCCAAACAATAATGCCATATTTCAGAATTGATTCGATCAGGGTCCTGTATAGTGTGATCAAGAGTTTTTTATTCATCATTTTTCGTAACTCATAGAATTTGTGAATGAATCTGCGCAATTTTGCTGTTAGAGTGTTCATTTGATCCTTCCATTTAATATTTTTATCTATAATGTTGCATAGATAAAAATATTTAATTCTATCATTACTGTTTATTTCTATATTGGAGTTTATGATGTTTATTTTCGTGAAATTTGGTCTATTTACGTCTGTTAAAGAGAAGGCTACGTATGATGTTTTTTTTAGGTTCATTGAAAGTTTATTGTAATCCAACCAATTTATGAATAGGGATGTACCGTATTGAGCTTTTTCTTTGACATGTTGCCATGTGTTGACTTCATATAATAGGACAGTATCGTCTGCATATGATAAAATGGTGTCGTTTATGCAAGGTATTCAATAACGAGTTGATGTATATTATGAAAAGCAGTGGTCCCAAAACTGTTACATTGATACTGGATCACTAACCATTAGCTTTTATAACATATTACATTTATGCATTAAAAAAACTGTTTTCAGTGTAATAGATTGAAACAATCTAGGCAAAGTGCTAACTTCCCCTCACAATCACACAATATGTGGTAATTTATTTTGGTCCTATTCTGAACAACTCTTCGTCCATCTCTTGCGGCAATCATATCAGTTTGTATAGAAACGTCTTACTGCAAGACTAGCTCCTGTTCTTATTTCTAGGGGATCATTTTTTTTAACCCTTTCGATACGCAGTATTCTTTTCAATGACAACCTCCGTGTACGCACGAAAATGTGCTGCGTCGATAATTACGGCGCTCGTATTTTGGGTACTAAGAACTATACGGCGCTCGTATTTTGGGTAGGTACTAAGAACTATAAGGCACTCGTACTTCAGGAAGAAAATAATAAAATAAAAAGGAATTATTCATGATTATTATTCATTATAATTTCTAATTTTTGGTATGATATATTTTGAAGCACGAAGTAACACATAGGCCAACATTACATGTTTCACAATGGTATCTACTATCGCTCCTTTTTTATTTTTGGAACAATCATCTTCTGACTACAGGTCTGGATGATTCTAAATGTTTAGGAACATCATAATTTTTGCAATTACCCTCTTTTCTCAAAATGAAATCATCGTTCTCTGATTCATCAATATCCTCATCACTCTCTCCACTTGAATAAACAAGAAAATTGTCTTCCTGACCCTTCATAATCATATTTGTCATTTGACCTATTCTCGAACTAACCAAATCTACTTATAATAATAATCACACCCAACCCAACACCGAATATCCTGCATTTCAAAGAAAAACGTATAAATACGACAGATCAGTTGGAAGTTAGTTCATTCGATCTTTACAACCTCTTTTCTTATAACCCAGGTCAGCGTCGCACAAAAGTTTTGCAGATGTATATTACTCATTTATATTTCAGCGCCAGAATCGTACGGCACTCGGCTTTTAATTAAGAAACATGACTTTGAAAATATACGGCGCGAAACGATAATGCGTATACATACGGAGCTCGGATCGAAAGGGTTAAATTTTGTGAAATATCGTTCCGTTCACGAGTCAATTGTACAATTAGCTCCTTTTTGAAATCAGTTATTGAAATTTTCTCATTATGTATTTCTTTATAAATAATGTAAGAGTTGCCACTGCAGTTGTGAGTAACAGTCCAAATCCTAATTTGCGGTACCATTTCACTGATTTACATAGCGGGTTGTTGTAAGCACCCATCTGATCTGACCCATCGACATATTATTACCCATTGTTGTACTCCCCTATCATCTTTGGTTTCAGTTGAGTACTACATCTATATCTAACTTCTACTTGTTTGTCGGGACGCTTGGTAGATAACATCAAGACATTTCACTGGTCTTTCCAATTTGGGAGTGTTATACCTCTTTTATTCTCTCTGGCAATGATATTGCCTTTCTTCATTTTCTTGTTTTTGATAACTTCTTTGGAAACTCCTTTCCGATTAGAACGTAATGTTCCAATAAGGTGTGTGTCAGCATCTAAAAGTTTATTAGCTAGGCAGGTACGTTTTTTCTATTTCTAAGTTTTTACCGGCTTATATCTCAAATTTTGTGGGTAACCATGCCCTGTATATAACTTTAACAATTTAATTCCGCATTTATGTCGCTTTTGCTTCATGTACTGTCAGAGAATAAGTCGTCCTCTAAAAGGAACCATGGTTTCATCTAAACAAATATGTTCATGCGGGATATAAACACTTTGAAAATTATTCACCAGAACATCGAGCAGGGTTGAATCTTGTACAATCTCTCTCCAATAGGACACATTTCGTTATCGAAAAAATGAAACATTGTCAAAATTAGTTCAAATCTATTTCTAGTCTTTTTTTATCATGAAAAATGCACATCATATATGGGATGCAGGCTCCAATAATCTCTAAGAGATGGCAATTTTACTAGTACAATTTTTACAGTAACAGGACTCCAATTGTGCAGCCGGGACTCTGAAGCAAAATCTTGAGCTAATAATTGCTGGGTGGCATATAAATTTGTCTGATCTGTAATAATTGTCCAAATTCGGTCGTCCACGATGGAATGATAAACATTAATAGGACTACAATCAGCTAGAAGGAATGTTGGGATCAACCCCTCCACCGCCTTGGTATTCCATAATTTTTATTGATTACCTGTTGAATTTTGTTGATTATTCATTTGATCAGCATCACATGTGCTATATATTGTCCACTACTTCTCAAAAAACTAGAAAGAGGAACATCGTATTTGCTTTTTTATGTTTTTTAGATTGGCCTGATGGTGATGGAAAGTTTTTAGCAGCCTTATTTTTCGTTTCAGACTCTGTATCAGACTCACTTTTACTGTAGTATTGCCTTCAGGTTATTTTACGTCGGCCTATTTCTGCGACCAGGGCTAATTATAGACGCCGGAAATTTTGCCGAATCCTCTGTTTTTTTCAGAGGTAGGGTTCTTTAACGAGCTCAACATCTATGAACTCAGGTCCGCCATCTTAACGTCCCCTCCGAAGGACGGCATATCTATCATCTTATCTCGTGCTCATTGATAAGTCGCCTGCGGCTGCGAATATGCTACTACTCTACAGTCGTTGGGGCATTTTAACGCGCACCTTCTTTGTCAGTGGGGTCACCCATCCAAGTACTAAACGCGCCCGATGTTGTTTGGAGTCATTGAATTCTTCATCAGACATGTCTATAGTTTCTACAATGCTCTCTAGTTTGTGAGACTTAAGAGGTCGCTTTCTATTCCAGCTCATCTGTAATAAGAAATAATCAGTAGTGACATAGTAATCCAAGTTATGAAAATCTGAGGTTATGAAATGGAATTTCTATTAAAACTTTTATTTTACAACAAATCTACACATAACAGATCAATTCGCGAATCCAATATCAATATCACTATGATTACTTACCTTATTGAGAACATTGGACTGATATTTCAGATGACTGCAACATAAACAACACGAACAGGCAGGAACTAGGATAAAGAGGTTATGTCAAGACGTCGCTCGACACAACATGATATTAGTTAGACGTCGACTCGGCTCTGTTTTATTGTTGAGCTTCGGCGGTTTTTACGCCGCGTCGGCGAAAACGGCCCGTTATTGCACTGAAAAACAGCGGGATCTACGGTCCAGTGACGGCGTTGACAGGTTGATGGGACCTACACCTCATAAACTCATATAATATTTTTGTTTTGAAGAATATCACAAAACGGTTTATACACCACATACATATGATCCAGATCTATCAAAAAATATATTTGGCCCAAAATGTTTTTTTTTTTAATTTGGCTTGGCGCTCAACTTGTTGAAAGAAAATTAAAATGAGACAAAAATCCAATTTTACTGTCCAGTAGCATTCTATCAACATATTTATGTATAAATATATTACAGTACAAAGAAAACATATTTGTATCCTATTTTGAACAGAAACTTATTAAAAAATCCCAAAACAAAACTTAACCCAAAATAAACATTAAAGATATTTCGTGAAATAAATTATATTCTATTCTACATTTATTGAAGAAAAAGGAGCATCACATTAACCATCAAATTTCAATTAGTATTTTCAGCACAAAACCGTACAGTTTATACAAGGATTCTAATATCATAACTTTCTAGTAATTTTTCATATTATTTCCATGAAATATCATAATATTTCATTATAATATGGTTCTCACGACAATCAATGCTCCACTTTGTTTATCAAAAGACTCTCAACTAAATATCCATTCGGGATATGAAAAGTTATTCACATAAAAAGTTATATACTCCTGAAACATTTGTCTGAAACCTTTATGTGGAATCAGCTCAAATATTCCAGTGAAGTCGTATCAACTAATTATGCTCTTTTATTGTCTTTCAAATAATATTTCATATTCTATCATATCTCCATTATCAATTTCACTTCTTTTAACATTGTGTATCGTAATTTTCAAGATATAAAATTAATTCTTTGTCAGAAATATCATCTACTTCTTTGCACACGGCGGGCTGGTTTCGGAGAACTCCGTGCACGTAGGCCTCTTTCCTTGGGCTCATTGTGCGCCTATGTGACCTGAGAATCAGCTGGGCATGCCGATTTCTGTGACGAAACTCAGCAGTTTCCTCACTTGAATCTCTTCAGTTTCCTCACTTGAATCTCTTTGACATCTTCGGGGTTCAGAATTATGCTCCCAAGGTTGATCTCCCTCTTGTGCACCAAAGAGGGACATTCAGTAAGGATGTGCGACGATGTCTCGTCATTTTCCAGGCACCATCTGCATAGGGGATCATCTATGATTCCACTGTTAGGAGCCCAGTTACGTTCTTGATATCCTCTCTGTTGAGTGACATGATCTCTTTTGACAGTTTCTTCGATAGTCCCTCTATTTGGAGCTTTGATTACCTCATGCATGGCGACTCCTGCCATGTTTTGATGAACTGCTTTTGCTGTAGTCCCTCCATGTTTGAGATGGGCATGATACTGGGTATTCCCAAGATTGGTTCCGGTCCGACTGGAGTCTTTTTCCGATCCTATATTGGCTACTCTATCCGCCCTTTCGTTCCCAATATCACCTGAGTGACCTGGGACACATATGAGACTGACTTTCCTTGTTTTTGACAAGCTTTCTATGGCGTTTCTACACTCGGACACCAATTTGGATGCGATCATATTTGCTCCCAACGCAATGATTACTTGCTGCTTTGCTGTCCGAGTAGATGATAGGTCTTCGACTTCTATTTTCGATGTTTTCCTGGACGCAGGTGAGTATAGCATATACTTCAGCCTGAAACATATTTGCCTAGGGGAACAGATATTTCTCTCCTTGTTCCTTCTTCGTATACTCCTGCGCCGGACATTCCCCCGAATCTTGATTCAACTGTACACCAAGTTGATCCATAGACCCGGGTCTGCCGGGCGCAGCGTCTTTCCACTCTTCCCTCGTGGGCATTATGATTTTTGGTCCCTTTTTGAAATTCCGAACCGGCGGGATGCTATCTCTTTCCATTAGTAGGATTGGACCCTCTTTTGCCAAATAGTGGAGTGGTGCCCATGGTCTGCCTATGTGCCGATCCATTGGCTTGCACCTTGGAGTCTATAGGCAGGTGCAGAGGTGGCAGAGCAGAGCTTCTAGAGCTCTGATAGGCGTCTTCCTCATGGCACCTGTCATTCCTAGGGAAGCCAGTCTTTGTACTTTATCTAGTTCATTTCTGGACTTGCTCTTAGTGATGCCGGACCACCAATTGATGGACCCGTACGTTAGTGTCGGCCGAATAATCGCTGTATATATCCAGTGTAGGGTTTTTAGTGTCAGGGCCCATGTCTTACCGAAGGCTCTTCTGCATGCCAAATGGAGTAGAAATCCTTCTTGGTACTCTTTTCAATCTGTTCGTTCCAGGACAGGTCAGCTTGGAGTCTATAACGTTTCATTGGCCCTTTGTACGGAAGCTGTTTGTGAGATACGTATTTTCCCCTTTCGGGTTCTTAAATCATTTATTTGAGGCCTTGGTGTTCTCCTCGTCTCTCTTCACTCATCGGTGACGGTGTCCTCTCGAGGGTGATAATGTCGGAGGACCCCTCTGAGGTTCGTCTGCTTCTTGGAGATCCCTCCTCCAAGACACTTACCTTCGCCTCCCTGGCCTACGCACCAGAGACACCTTTCGAGGTTCCTGTGGTACGGGGACCTGGGGTGGTTTGCTTGTTACCTCCGGTTTGGGTTCCAGAGGTCCCTGGTGCGATTCCTCAGGATATCTTTTGTTGTGACATCGGTCCTTCCAGAATGGTCACTGAGGCGCTGTAGTAGGGTTGGAAATTCACCCTGTTTAACACTGTGATGGATTCATCATCCAACCCTATTAGGCCATGGTCCTTCCTATCTATGATTCTCCAAGGAGAGCCTGAGAGACCGGGATTCTGCCTTCCCAGTCTTCTGATGATTCCTGGTTAGGCCATGTTGTCCATTATTGTCAGAGTGACGTCTTTCCAGGGCTTGACGTTTTTGAGCTCCCTGGTGAGCCACTCCTTAGAGTTCTCGTTGGCAGCTGTGACAAACAGTTGCCTACACCACAGTCTTGTTGACTGGAACTGTGGAGGTGCAGTATCATTTTGGGTTTCCGCAAAAGTGTCCCCTATTGTATCAAGAAATTCCAGGAGCTGGCCCTCTTTGAAGCCAGCATCAGCTTGGTCTTTTCGGCTGATAACTAGCTCCAAAGACTTGTCCCCAGTGGCTATTTGGGACTAGTCAGCTCTCCAGTGACTGGGGTTGCCGGTCTGTGGTCGTTTGACCTCTCTCCCGGTATCCACCGGGGTTGATCATGGGGTCCTTCACTTTTAGAGGTAGATGGGGCCTCTGTTGAAGAAGCCGCTAGTCTTCTCCTCGTTCTTTCTGCCCCACATTTGTTGGGCCTTTCGACTTTTCGCCGCGCACGGACAGTCTTGGTTACTATGCAGTTGTTCGGCGTCATTTGTCCCTGAACCAGTATGGAGCAGTGTGGACCAAGTTCCAACGGTTTCTCGACCCCCACCAAACATCACCCACGCCGGGCATTCCCACGATTCCCATGATTCCCATTCTTTCACAAATGTCTGTATTGGTATTCCATCTTCATATATTCTTCCATATCCTCCTTATGATTGTGGCAATTGAAATGAATTTTCATCTTTGAAAGAATCTACTCATAGCATTATTCATCATCTTACTATTTCTAATTAATCATCAATATTCTTCATAACCTCCTTCATATTGCCCGTCGCCTCCACCATGTGTCGCATAGTCTTTTTTTGGTCTATGCTGATCTTTCTAATGAGGGGTAACTCACAAGTGAACCTCTTCCAAAATGAAACAATTGAGATAAAAACAATGACATGATTTATTCAAATAATATAAAAATCAACATATGAAAGGGAGTACTTACATTATATAAGTGGTGGAACAGGGTGAGATGTGCCAAGAGGAAAAATTATTATTGCTGACAATTGTGTAAAATCAATATCAAAATCAAATCAAAATATACTTTATTGTCGGAAGAACAAAATTCTTATTGACAAAGCTAGAAAGTTACAATTCATAATAATAAGTGGATAAAACTTACAGATATAAGAAACGCTTGAAAATAAGTCTAGTTGAGTCAATGATACCTATGATATCCAAGTAATAAAATATATTGTTTTAAACAGAAATAATAATTGTAATAAAATATTTACACATTAAAAATTGAATTAATACTATTTAAATGTCCTAATACAGGCCTAACAGTCATAATGTAAAAGTAAAACGAATAGAATAAATAGGTAAAAGTAGTTAAAAGAATTAAATACAATGTAATGTAATAGACTAATGAGTTAGCATAGTCACTAATAAATAAATAGGTAGAAGTAGTTAAAAAAAGATTTAAATACACTTTAATGTAATAGACTAACGAGTTAGCATAGTCACTATGTGATATTTATATAAAAGTAGTATGGAAGAACTCCGTATTTCATATATAACTGAATCTAGGAGAATTAACAGAAGATCTGAACATATTATATTCTTCGATATTTCTTATATTTAATGGGAGATGATTGTAAATTCATGCAGCATTATAAATTAAAGAGTTTTTGATTAAACTAGTTGAGGAAATGGGTAGTTTTAAATAGTTTCTTTGGCGGGTGATTCCCTCATTGACACGATACATTGATTTGTTTCGAACACCAAAAAGGCTGTTTCAAGTATGAACAGAGATGGAAGAGCTAATAGGTTATTGTCCTTGAACAGTGACCTGCGATACTCTTGGTCCTGCTTTAATTAAGTAGCGGATATCCCTTTTTTGCAGGACAAAGGTTGAGTTTAAGTTTTCTTTGTTACAAGTTCCCCAGAATGCATTGTCGTATTGGATATGAGACTCAATGAGTGCGTGGTAAACCACTTTCACTGTTGCTGCATCCCATTCCCTGGGTACTATGCGCATTGCATAACAACCGGAGGCTAGTTTTTTCCCAACTGATGTTGGAAATTTAAACTTTTGTCAATGTAGACACCGAGAAAATTAATCATGATTAGATTAGTTATCAACTCATGTCCTAGATGAATATCAGGAGTTTCGCACTGATAAGGTAAACAGTTAGTTTTTTTTTATGTTGAAGGATAGTAAATTCGCATCACACCATTCTTTGATCTTCAATATATCTCGTACCATTTTCAAGTATAGATTATCAACATTTATTTATCTGGCATAAATACGATTCAATCCACTTGAGGTTCTGATTCCTAATATCGTAAAGTTGTAGTTTACGCAGCAAAATTTCATGATTTAAGCAGTTGAAGGCTTTTGACAAATCACAAAATATTGCTGCGCAAGCTTTCATTTAGAGTTTATTGAGGATGGTTAAAATAGCATCACCTTGGCTTTTATGTTGTAGAAACCCAAATTGTTTAAAATATTGTAATAATTAATAAAGTTCATTAGTCTCACTTTTACTAATTTCTCTATGATTTTAACTAGAACTGTTATAAGTGAGATGGGTCTGTAATTGGATGAATCATCATAGCCCCCCCTTTATATATAGGAACCACAATGGCTGTTTTGAGAAAATCTGGAAAGGTGCCGGTAGCGAAAGAATTCTTAATCAGCTGAACAAGTAATTCTAGAATGAAAATTGAAATATTCTCAAGTATTTTGTTGAGATGTTGTCAATCCCACACGAGCTTTTGTTTTTCATATTTTTACTAGTTGTTATCACTTCACGTAAGTTAGTCTCAGATAGTATGAAATTTGGTGGGATATTTATATTTTGCATATATATTAGTAGATCAGGGGCAGCCGGAATATTATTTGATAGCTGTCGTCAAGTCATTGAACGTCATAGACTTTCAAATTGTTCTCTCATTTATCACCTCTTATTGTATACTTTGTGGATCGATTGGAAGTAGAAATTCTAAATGATTTAGAAACTGAAATTAATATGGAACGTAAAATTGTAATAATAACGAAAAAGTACAAATATTGCACTGTAATATTTGTAGTATCATCAAACATTTTGATGACCTCTTAATCTTCTTGGAGTCATGTAGTTTTCATAATATTGACGTACTGGTACTCGGGGAGACCAGAAATAACTTCGTACTCGAACAGATTTATATACCTGGTTTCACTGCAATCTTTAACAACAGCGCTTTCAATCTGAATGATAGACTTATAATATACATAAATAATCGAATCAACTATGAAGTTAAACACGATATTTTACCCTCAACATCTATAACTGTGTCAAACATTAGATTCAAAATTCACAATATCAACTACAATGTAATGCCATACTACAGGTCGCCATCTGTCTCGGATAAGGATTTTGTTGATGATCTGGAAATGTACTTAACTGAAACCCCAAGAGGTAATATTGATGTTTTAATAGGAGATTTCAATTCTAAGTGAATTGGCAATCAACAATAGCTACCTGTCGTTTGGCTTTCAGTCTAACATTAATACTTACCTAGAGTCACACCCACATTTAGAAGTTGTCTTGATCATATTTTTGTAAGAAAAAATCGAAATACAAACATACACTTCATTCCAGCTGTAATTAATAACAACATAACAGACCACTATCCCCTTTATATACAAATAGCAAAGAAGGATTATGCATCAAGTACTAGAATCACAGAAAAATCCTTACATCATTTTGATCAGGGCAAATTTGATCGGTGACGTAAGCTCGGAACCCGTCCTTTCGACTGATCACCCAGAAGATGCATGGTCAAGCTTCCACAACACCATAAACAATCTAAGTAATACCTGTAAGTCCACAAAAATTGTAACAGTCAAAGATTTCGAAAAACTAAAACCATGGATCACCAATGCCATTGTTACTTCTCTTAGAAAAAGAGATAATTTTAAAAAAATTGCTACTAGAAACAAAAACAACTCTGCTTTTTTTGATAATTACAAAGCCTACAGAAATGAACTCCATAAAATAATTAATGCTGCGAAAAATTATTACTACTCACAACAAATAAGTAATAACCTAAATAATATCAAAAAGATATACGAAACTGTTAATGAAGCCAGCAAATTTCTGCAATAACTACTATATAAACGTTGGTATAGAAATGGCACAACATATTAATCAACAGTATGGTAATGCTAATATCAGAGACTCCATGTTTTTGAAACCTATTGATAATAATAATAATAATAATCTTTATTTTCCAGTAGACATATATAAATGTATAGGATTTGTCAAATGTTACACACGCACACACAAAAAAGGAAACACACACAGGAAACACTTATACAGACATATAAGTTATGTAAATATATTTATAAAAGATTCATAGATATGATATGTAAATAAAAGTTTACAGACATCACCAATTAAAAAATTCCCCCAAATTATAAAAACATCCTTGAATTAAAAACCTTCTCAACTCCCTACAGAATTCAATGAAATTGCTTTCCACCGTTATATGTTTTGGCAGTTTATTAAAAATAACTTGTCCCATCACAGATGGCGAATTTGATGAAATTTTGTACGTACAGTACGGAATATGGAAGTTGAGTTTTTGTCTCGTGTTTATATTATGGATATTTGAATTCATAAGGAACTTATGCCTATTCTTGAAAATATAAACCGACATTTCAAATATATGCACACAAACAAGAGTCATAACCTTAAACTGTCTGAATACATTCCTACAAGACAAAGTTCTGTAAACTCCAGCTATTATTCTCAAACTCCTTTTCTGTACTATAAAAACATCTGATGCCAATGTAGAGTTACCCCACAGGCATATGCCATATCTCAACCTAGATTCAATCTAGGAGTGATATAATTAAAGTAGTTCTTCCATGAAAAAATCCCTAATATTTCTGAATAGATAACATAAGGAATTTACTCTATTTATTAGTTCACAGTGTTTTCTCCAATTTAGGCATGCATTTAAAGTAATACCTAAAAAAATTGTTTCCTCTGAATTTTCGAGTATTTGGTTTTGTATGTTGATTTGGATATCAGGACATTGTTTTGGCGATTGTGGAATCTTATCAATTGTGTCTTACCGGCGTTGAGGAATAAAGAATTCGTTCCACACCAATTCTTAACTGACTAGAGTATTTATGCACTTATCAGTCAGAACACCTTCTGACTTCTCTGACACGATCAGTGAAGTATCGTCCGCATACATCGCCAGGAAAGTATCTCTCAAAACTGAGTCCATTTCATTAATGTACAACAAAAACAGTACTGGACTCAACACCGATCCTTGAGGCACGCCCATGGAAATGTTTGCATTTTTAGAGTTGTATCTATCTGTTGATGTACCACTATTATGAGCTATACTCAATAAAAATCATACTGTTGTCTGCATTCCAAAAACGATTGAATCCAGTCATATGCTATTCCTCTTATTCCATATGAATACAGTTTCGATAATAGATTTCTGTGGTTGACATAATCGAAAGCCCTGCTTAGATCGCAGAAGATTCCCACAGGGCATTCTCCTGCTTCTATAAATTCAACCAAACGCTCAATAAAATGAATCACCGCTGTGTGTGAAGATTTGTCCAAGCGAAAACCACTAATAATTTTTTGTTCACTCAAGAACTTTATTAGCCCATCTAAATAGGAATATTCAAATGATTTTGAGAAACTAGAAGTTATTGTCACTGGTCTATAATTGTCCAGATTTTCTGGGTCCTGCTTTTTATGTATCGGAATAACTTTCCCATTTTTAGTTTTTTTGGGATAGATCCTGTTACGAATGACATTTATCAAGTGCGTCAAAGGCTCTATTATAAGAGGGAGATAGTTTTTTATAAGGAAATATCATCATGACCAGATGAGTGTTTATTCTTGAGTTTATTACTCAATAGCGAAAGTAGTTCTTCTGGCGTTTGTTTGAAGGTTGTAGACGATGTGGTAACTTGATTACTATCGTTTCGGACGTCCATCGTCTTAATGTATTTAAAAGGTTTTCACGACGTTTCAAATGTCTTCAGGTATTCACCTGAAGACGATTGTAGATACAAGCATCGTCGTACATGATTTCGTTTTGTTTAATCTGGATATTTTCTGATATCTTTTTTTTGTTGAACAGATATGACTTTCCATGCTGCCTTGCTAGGAATTGAAGACTCAGTTATTCTGTTTTGATAATAGATCCTCTTCGAATTTTTGACCAAAGCTTCATGCTCCTTTTTTGCTTTTTTATAAGCATCTTTCAAAGTATCAGGATTTGAAATCTTTAAATTATGCAGTTCTCTCAGCTTCATACTGGACTCTTTTATTTCATGTGTATCCCATTTTTTATTTGATATATTATAGGCATTTCAATATTTCTTTAGTGGAAAATATAGATTTAAATAATATGTGAATGAATTACGGAAAAATTCAAATGCAATATCCATAATACTTGCCTCAAAAACATTCCACGTTTCACGCTGCATCGCTTTACAAAAACGAGCTATTGCTCATTGAAGCTTCCCTTTTTTGTGACGTTTTCTGACATGGCCTTACTATTTCACAAAATTCAAAGAGTAATGTTTTGTGGTCAGAAATATCGTTGTCAACAACACACAAGACAGTGTCATTCAGGTTCGTGAAAATGTGATCGATAATGGTACATGAATGTGAGGTAACTCTGGTCGGTCAATTGACTACTGGATGTAAATTCTAACTAGAGCAAATAAATATCTTTGAGCTTGTTGAAATGGTTGATATATCTTGAATTTACATTAGAGTCGATATTGATGTACCCGGTTAAAATAATATCTACATTTGGTTTATATAACTCTTCTAAAATATTGTGAATATTTTCATTAAAAATATTATGATCACCACACGGTGACCTGTAATAAGTTGAAATGATTGAAGTTCGGTTATTTGCTTTGAATTAGTTACCCACATAAATCAACTGAAAAATAACAGTGCGCCTGGTTACGATGGAATAAGTTCCAGACTGATGAAACGTATGTCACATACATATTCTTGAGCACTTCAAACACATCTTCAATTTGATATTTAGTACTGGAATAGTACCTGATGATCTTAAAAAATCAATTGTTATACCTATATATAAACAAGCCGGTAATAAATATAAACAACATCTGTAATTACGAACCAATCATCCTAATCAGCTTGTTTGCGAAAATATTTGAAAAATGCCTGAAGGCTCGATTGTATGAATACTTCATAAATAATGATATTCTCAATAAAAATCAGTTTGGCTTTCTTAAGGGCACAAGTACCTCTGATGCAATGTTTACTTTAGTTGAAAATATCAAAAATAACTTGGAGAAAAAATTAAATGTATAGGAATTTACATTGACTTAGCAAAGGCTTTCGATACCATGCCTCATGGAAAACTCCTGGAAGTCCTTCCCCACTACGGAGTAAGGGCTATGGTCCTGGCGGTCTTTGAGAATTATCTTTCAAATAGATCACAGCAAGTCAGAATTAGAAACGAATATTATGACCCTAAGATTATCAAAATCGGGTTCCTCAAGGAATGGTACTTGGACCATTGCTGTTTATAACATACATTAACTCCTTATTACTGTCTAATGCTTATGGTACAATAAATTCCTATGCTGACGATACTGTACTCCTTTTCAATGATACCACGTGGGACAGGGTTAAAACAAGGGCAGAACAAGGAATTGAAAAAAAGTGGTTTGACGAACACCTGCTATCCCTAAATATTAGTAAGACCAAATATTTTGCCTTCTCTTTAACAAATGTCAACACACCAACATACAATACTCTTCAAGTCCTCGACAGCAACCTAGTTACCCAGGAAAGTGCGAATACAAAGTACTTAGGTATCACAATGGACAAAAATTTGAAATGGTATGATCATGCAACCTCTCTATGTAAAAAAATGCGAATACTGATCTCAAAGTTCTACCAACTAAGAAAATGTATTAATAAAAACCTTTTATTGAGGATATATAAAGCGCTTGTTGAATCTATTCTGAAGTATGGCATTATAGTGTGGGGTAGTATGTATGATAATCAAATGAGCAATCTAAATGTAATACAAAACTCCATACTAATAATAATATATCAAAGGGACAGGTTATCTCCTATCTCTTTTCCGAATATAAACGGATCTAAAACACTGAAATATAGTTCTTTATGTGTTGAAACAATTTTCTACTTTGTCATTGCACATACTGACCTACGGTCTAGGTGCAACAAACACAATTCAATATAGTACTATCTTATTTTTGTATAAGACTGTATAATTTGTAAGTAAGTTTGAATTGAATTGATTAAATTGAGCTGTTGTGCTATTGAACAGTAGTATTTGTTAAGCAGATTTGGGTCTAGGTTTTCTCCATTAGCCTTGAATGTGTTTTTCCCACAAATGACCAGGTCTCTCTACTTGTGCTATTACTTTGTGAAATTCTGTTATGAAAGTAGGTTTTCTTTGCTGCTTCAATTGTTCTTTCGTAAAAATTTTTATAGGTGTAGTACTGATGAAAGAACATGCCATTGGTGCATTTTTTTATTTGATGAAGATATCTTAGATTTTGAGAGGATGTTCTTATTCCTTTTTAACCGACGAAACCAAAAAGGAAGGAGGTTCTCTATTCGACCCGTATATTTTATGTTTTTCCATAATTTTTTTTGTGTATGATCACGCATAACTTTTTACTGAGGCGTCCGATTCCGATAATTCCTTTTTCAGTGGATAGGGTGTACTTCGAATTTGTATGTATCGTATGGGGTCGGCTTTAGAATAGCCCCATGGTAAATCCTGCCTGTCGTAAGAGGCGACTAAAAGGATAACCGTAGGTGGAAGATGGTCTCATCGCCCGGTGAAATACCACCATATCGACTTTGTGTGCTGTGAAATGGACCATTCCATGTTTCAGTGTTCGGTCGATACTTTCCGGTCTCCCTCTTTCCTTTTCCCCAATTCCTCCTTTATTTTCAGGTGCATCTAATAGTAATAATGATGAAGTCTCCTAGAGTAAAACACTCGGAGTAAAATACCTCTCCATTCAGTTTCGGGCGAGAGGTACTCGAGGGGACTCAACATTAAAAATTAATTTTGCAACATCGCGGACTCAACAAGAACATCAATGACGTCCACCATCACCTACAGACGGAAAAACCGGATATTCTGGCTCTAACAGAAACACAAGTAAACTCGTCCACCAACAAGGTCCATATGCTTTGTCCTGGTTACGAACTCCATTCTCGATTCAGGTTCAAAGGTGGAGTCTGCCTTTACGCCAAGGCTAACCTTTCATGCCAGCGTGAAGAGAGTTTGGAACCGAAAGACTTTGATGTGATGTGGTTCAAGCTATCTGATACCAAACTGACTAAGTTCCTCTGCTGCCTTTACCTATCACCTAATGAACCTTCATATAACGACCTCTTCGAGTTTTTATCACTCAAACTAGACTACATTCAGGAGAACCATCCAACAGCTGAAACCATAATCATGGGAGACTTCAATGTACATAACGCTGCCTGGCTCAAATTCTCCAACAAAACAGATGATGCAGGTCGTCAAGCTGAGGCCTTCGCCATCACTCATGGTCTAGAACAACTGGTCGAGCTACCAACCCGCATCCCTGATGTCAACAACCAGTCTGCCAATACACTAGATCTTTTCCTCACCACCAATCCTGACCCGTATAGAATAGAAGTTTGTGCCCCACTTGGAAACTCTGACCACACCCTCATCTCCACAACATGCTCTTTCCATTTACCATCGAGCTGCACAATACCACCCCGTCTCATGTGGCATTACAATTCGGCCGACTGGGAAGGTCTTCGTATGTTTTTCTCAGCGTTTCCATGGAAGAGAGTTTGTTTCTCTTCAGTAGATCCAACACGATGTGCTGAGACAATTTCTGAAATCATCATGTTGGGGATGCAAACTTACATACCGAATACCGAAAGAAGAACATCATCCGATAAGGCCTGGTTTAACAGAAACTGCTCTAGAGCTGTGGCTTCCAAACAGGCAGCATACCATCGATGGCTAAAAAATCCGGGCCCTGAGACCAGAGCAGCATATGTCGAGGCTAGAGGCATATGCAAAGAGACAATAGAATGCTCAAAAGATGCCCACAATGCCAAAATAAGATCAAAACTTGCTGAATGTCCTAACGGATCCCGTTCATTTTGGTCTTTTGCTAAAGCTGTAGGAAGAAACTTCACTTCCAGCTCATTTCCTCCTCTAACCAAAGAAGATGGAACACTAGCAACGACTGCCCAGGAAAAAGCCAATATCTTTGCGCACCTATTTGCTGGAAATTCCACTCTGGATTCATCGGAAAACAACCCCGAACATTACACCCATTGACAGTCACATGCCGAGATTACCTTTCGCCAACGTACTATCAGAAAGATTTTGCTGGGTCTCAACACCAACAAAGCCTGTGGATCTGACGGAATCCCGCCGATTGTTCTCAAGAAATGTGCTCCCGAACTAACACCTGTTCTTTGCAAGTTGTTCAACCACTCTTACAATTTGGGGTATTTCCGTCCAATTGGAAAATTGCAAGAGTACAGCCAGTCCCTAAAAAGGCAAAAGGCCCTACCTAGCAACTACAGACCTATCGCACTGCTATCTATTATTTCAAAGGTCATGGAAAAAGCCATCAACATCGAGCTCATGAAATATCTGGAAGACTCAGGAATTGTCAACGATAGGCAATATGGCTTCCGCCATCAGAGATCAACTGGTGACCTGCTAAGCTACGTCTCACATATATGGCATTTATCTATTGAAAAGTATGGAGAAACTTTAGCTGTGGCATTAGATATCTCCAAAGGCGTTCGATCGAGTTTGGCACCAGGGACTCCTCGCCAAGCTTCCGTCTTATGGCTTGCCCCTCAGCTGTGTTCTCTGCTTGCTAGTTTTCTCTCAAACAGGTCTCTCCATGTAGTGGTCGATGGAGTTTCATCTGACACTCTACTCATAAATGCTGGTGTTCCGCAGGATCCATTCTCGCACCAACACTATTTCTACTTCACATCAACGACCTGTTGAAAGCAACTTCATGTCAGTACACAGCTTTGCCGATGATAGTACCCTCCATACCGCTTTCTCTTCCAGGGCCCTATATCAGCCCGTGAAACCAGAAATGAGCGAGGAAGAAATGTTAATAATATAAATATGGACTTAGCAACAATTCTCGAATGGGGATCTAATAACTTGGTAGAATTCAATGCAAACAAAACACAAGCATGTCTTTTCTCTAGAAAAGCCGATCTCACTGTGCCTAACATAACTTTGTCAGGAGTAACCATACCACTGAAGCCATCCATATCGATGCTTGGTATTACTATCAGCAATAACCTTTCCTGGGAAAATCACGTGAGGTCCATTGCCAAAAGTGCATCCCAAAACTTGGTTTTCTGTTTCGTGCCAAGAGCTATTTCACCCCAGTCAGCTGCTTATGATCTATAAGGCACAGATCCGACCTGTCCTGGAATACTGTTCCCATATTTGGAGTGCGGCACCTAAACATATCCTGAGGCTATTGGATTCTGTCCAAAAAAGGGCAATTCGTCTCGTCGGTGATGCCTCGCTTACAAACTCGCTCACTTGTCTGGAACACCGTAGAAAAGTTGGCGATTTGTCTCTATTTTATAGATATTTTCATGGGCAATGCTCTTCTGAAATATCAACAATCGTTCCTGCTTTGGCAGTCTCTTCGAGATTAACCCGTCAAGTTCAGTCATCACACCCTTCGTGGTCACTTTGGAGACCTGCAGAACATCACTTTCAAAGACTTCGTTCATCCAGCGAACAGCGAGGCTTTGGAACTCATTCCTAGGGAGGTGTTCCCGAGGCATACAATCTTCAGAAATTTAAGACGAACACCAACCTTACCTTCTTTCCCTAGGTTCCCACGATGTTCTCTGAACATTACAGGATATCCCTTTTCGTGGGAACCAGAACATAAAAAAAAAAAAAAAAATTTGAATTTAAAAGATGAAATCCACCCCTAAGGGTAGCGAAATGAAGGATATTGATCACTCACCCTCTGAATTCTGGTCCGTTAACCGATTCTATCAGGCATAACTTTGTACTGGGTTCTTCGATTTGGATGATTCTTCTTTCATCAGATAGGGTGTACCTCATAGTTGATCATATTTGGATATCGAATGGAATTATCCACCCTTACGGGTAGAAAAATAGGGGATAATTGATTTTTAACTTGTGAACTTGGGCACACATATGTAGTTGACATTGACAGACCCTCCTACATCCGTCAAAATGATTACATTCTATGAAAGGATGGAATTATATACAAAGTGATGAAATCAACTAACCAGAACTCTCAAAATTAATTTACATTATATAATAAATAATTAAAATAAAAAAACATATTATTTGATAGTTAATAGTTGAGGTAAGCTAGGTAAGTAAGTATTTTGGAAGTAATCAAAATTAAGTAGGTAGTAATTAGTAGATTTCAGCTACAAAATTGAAAATAAAACTTTTAACAAAAATTAAACTGACGAAAAAATCAACTAAAAAGCAAAAAATAAAATAAACCTTAGTCTAAATGATAATTGAGCTCTTATACTAATGTAAGTAACTGATTTTGAGTCGGCGCCAAACATACTAGCAATTGAATTAGGTAAAGCGTAAAATGATGGCAGCGAGATGCACGGCTGCGTTTTGATTACTTCTTTCATAGATAATGATCTTCGATAATTGTTTGTTTGGCGCCGACTCAAAATCAGTTACTAATAGTTTAGACTCAATATCATTAGACTAGAAGGATTTATTTTATTTTTCTTTCAGATTTTTCGTCAGTTAATTTGTTAAAGTTACTTCACTTTAGTTCCGTATTTTGTTGGTTAAATTTTTTGTTAAAAAGTTTTTATTTTTCAATTTTTTGTGGCTAAAATTGACCAATTACTACCTACTTGTTTTTTGATTACTTCCAAAATACTTACTTACCCACCTTACTTCAACTATTACCAGTTAAATAATATGATTATCTACTTTTACTATTTGTTGTAATATAAATTATTTTCGTTCTTCTGGTTAGTTTATTTCATTACTCTGTATATCATTCCATCCTCTCATAAAATATACTGATTTTGACGGATGTGGAACAAGAATAATGTCAGTAGCGATCTGTCATTGTCAACTACGTATGTGTGTGCCAATGTTCACTAGTGAAAAATCAATTATCCCCATTTTTCTACCCGTAAGGGTGGCTAATTCCTTTCGAAATCCAAATATAAGGTATACCCTATCTATTAAAAAAAGAATCATCCAAATCGAAGAACCCACTACAAAGTTATGCCTGATAGAATCGGTTAACGGACCAGAATTCAGAGGGTGAGTGATCAATATCCTTCATTTCGCTACCCTTAGGGGTGGATTTCTTCTTTTAAATTCAAATGGGACCAAATTCTAAGTACACCCTATCCACTGAAAAAAGAATTATCGGAATCGGACGCCTCAGTAAAAAGTTATGCGTGATCATACATAAAAAAATATGATGGAAAAAAATAAAATATACGGGTCGAATAGAGAACCTCCTCCTTTTTGGTTTCGTCGGTTAATGTTAGCCAAAGTTTTTCATTCTTACTTAATTTGATTTTTTGTATGGGAAATGCGTGATTGAAGCAATCAATCAGGAGGTTATAATAAGAGAGGCAAGGGTCATCAGTTCCAAGACAGGAGTTCTAATCCTTCTGAATGCAAATAATATAAAAATTGTCATAATTAGATTTACTGAATAGTCTTCCCAGTTTTGTATTTGTTATTGGATGTTGAGGTGAACTTCATTTTACATTGAACTGCTTCGTGGTCAGAAATATTTTCCAATATTACAGAACATGACACATTTTCTTGTTTGAAATTACTAATCAATATAATCAATTTTACTACGTGAGTGTTGTGTAATTCTTGTGGGGCCATTAGTAACCATTGTTAGGTTAAAAGTAACAAATATGTTATTAAATTGTTGGGTTAATATATATTTTTCATCGCCGTACTTAATATTGAAATCATCCGCTAGGAATAGAAAAGATTTATGTGCTAAATTATTCAATAGCTGTTCCAATTTTTCTGGAAATAATAGATCCATTTGCACTAGGATACCTGTATATGCATATCAAATAAAGATCTGCCTTGGCAGAAAACACTATTGAGAATGCAATTTGTTTCTCAACTATAATGTTGTTATATCTATTAATATCTATGAATTAAAATTTTCTTAGTGCTAGTTCATTTACAAGAATCAATGTACCTCCACATTTGAACACACTTATACAAAATTTGGACACTAAAGAATAATTTGGAATATACAAAGGTTCTTCCAAATTAAGCCAGTGTTCAGTTAGTAAAACCATATCAGGAAAATTTTCCTTTTCAAAAAAGATATACAATTCATCTAGTTTTGAGCGGGCAGACTGTACATTAAGAGTCATAATCAAAATAGATTTGTTATTAAGGTTAACCAGATCGCTTGTTGCTACATGACCAATATTGGAGTCTGTTGATTCCCTAAAAAAGAATCAAACATCACAGCACTGGTTTGTGGGTCCAGTTTGTCCGTTATATGAACCTTTTTGAGAACTGTGTTTGCAAGATGCCTTCTAATATTTTCAAGAATTATTTGTTTACTACCATATTTGTTGTCTATTAATATTTTGATTACACTTTGTGAATTTATTAATTTCAATTCTCATTTGTTTTATAATAATGTAGTTAGCAATAATCCACTTGAGTTACATTGAACTTTGATTATTAACGTAAAACAATGGAATGTGATTCTGACATACTGAGTGTTATATCTGCAAGACTTGTGATAAAAAGTATTAAATGAAAACGATAATGTTCCATATTTGGTTATATGAAACATCTTAAACATCTATAACCAATATACATAAATCGCTAACTATGTTTTGTATAGCAACTACTATTACAAGGTTATTAGGGTGGCTAAGATTTACCTATAAAATTAATATTTTTCATGTTATTCTTTTCTTTACTTGTTTCTCTTTTTTTTGCTTTGCATACATTTTTCGTGTAAATGGTTTTTAAATTGGGAAAATTTTACTTCAACTTTTGGTATTTTACATTTTTTATTTACACTAATAAATTTCTTTCAGATGTCATTTACAAATATTTATTTGTACCCAGCAGATATCTAAGGGGGGTTATCTCACTTTCAAGTAAATTTCTGAAATTTTTCAAATATAATTTCGATTATTTTTATGGAATGGTAGTTTTGAAAATGAGGGTACCAAAGAAAACAATCATCAGTTCATCTGTTATTTATGCAATGTAAAATTTATTTCATTATTTTTTTCAGGCTAAACAGATGGTGAAAAGTTCATGAGCTTAAAAAGTGTGACATGGGTGTACCTATGGACTCTACAGATACGAAACCTATAGGTCTGAAAGAAATTGTATTTAGCTTTGATAATTTGTATTAAGTTATAAAGGACTTTTTGTTTAGCGAGTTTCATTTCAGATACCTTATTCCATGTAGAACTACCAATGATGGTTATCAACCAAACATACCTATTTCTGATTTGTCAAACATTAATTCTTCAGTTTAATAAGCTGCATGATTCTATCTGGGAATCAAATATCAGCCAAAACAATTATCCTCGCGACAGGAGCAGAAGAGTCAAGAACTAAATACACATTGCTGATGTAGAGTTTTATTAGGACCTCTTTCATTGACCAAAAGTGTATTTTTTATATGAAGATTATGGAAATCTTCCTCTAGTGTTTGTTGTAATCATTACAAATAAAAATTTGTAATCAACATATAACTGAAAAAACTGGGATATGAAAATGAAGAAATTACAGCTTATGGTACAATCTCTAACGAGTGTTTTCTCTTTAGAAACTCAAGAACTATAATCTTCTGCTTAAAATTACGATGGCTTCACAGGACCAGAGTGGTACCATTTAGAACAAAAAAATTGAATTCGATTATGTTTTGGCTTTTCAGCATTAAGTTTTGTTATGGTATCATTTCTACATAAAAATGCACATTTTTGTGTAGCAAACCTTTAAAGCAATCAATCAAGAGCTGCTAATACAAATCGTCCAATGAGGAAAACGATAATCTGCCATGACAGTTATTTGATCCATATAATGGAGAAATTTCTAAAAAAAAAAATACAAATTCCCAATTTCCAGATCAGTTGTTTTGTAGGAGTATATAATATGTTGTCAATCGAAGATTGGCATGGATATTTGGCCTCTGTGCTGTTCTCTTGAAAGTGTGTCAACTCTTCTCCCAACCTAATACAAAAAAAAAACATCCAAATTGTTTAAACACTAATCATATTTTTGAATCTACTTGATGTTTGCGTATTGTTGTAATTGGCTGCAAATTCTTTAAAATATCTTTAGAAAAGAAAAAAGCATCCTCGTCTGCTTCAGAAAATCTCTTCGTTCCAGAGAGAGAGAGAGAGTCTACATCCCATAAGCTTGTGAGTGTAAAACTCTGCTCACAAAGAGTCTGCATATGTTTTTTTTCTATATAGGTACCTCAACGATAAGGAAGTCATCTGGAGAAAAATATTCTAGTACAACTTGGTTTTCTGGAACTTGGAAACTAGGGATCTTTCTATGACATTGATTCAAGCTTGAACTCTTTATCACTATCTTGAAGGGAGACATCACTCTTCCAAAATTTTGCGCCAGGAAACTTCATGGGTCTGAAAATGCTACATTTGGTTGGTTGGGTTAGGTGAGTTGAATGGCTTGGCAAAAAAAAACAAGATTTAATAACATCCACTGGTAAGTGTGATAATATACATTCTCCCCAATGAGAAGTTTTGGACCATCGACATTCTTAAAGTAGGGAATTATAACTGTTTCTCCCCAATCTTGGTCGAACCAGCTGGACTTGGTTCAGTTGTACCGTGATTTTTTTGCCCCTCCTTCCCTCCAGGTGTCATACAAGTGCTGTGCCTTATAAACCACATATGGCAGTAAAATCTTACCCTCTCGTATTGACATATCAGATGTCGATGCCTTCGAAGAATTCATTTTTCTTTCTGGGTTCTTGCAGCCACATCTGAATATTATTTTCTTATTACCAGGGTCGTCGTCACGGAGATTAGTTTTGTCATATTTTATTATGTTAGACGGGGGGACACCCTTTAGTTCCTTTGCAAGTTCATCAGAGTACGAATTTATCACCTCTGGTGAACTGCAGCTCTTGACCGTTTAATTCTGGCATATTCTAGAAGACACGAACTATTTGTGTCACGTTAAAAAAAAACAAAGTCAGGGCCAGATGTATTGTTTTTGAATTTAGGTACAAGTTTTACGAAAAGCTAATTCGCCCAGACTGTACCAACCATTGCCATATTGTGGATGGATACGATTTTTAGCGCAAAATTTGAAATATACGTTATTGCTACTAAAATTTAACACGTTCGCGACGTCGTGACCCACCGGTGGTCATCCTGGTCTTTACTAATGAACGTGGGTGTCCACTGGTGGGTCATGGTGTCTTCTATTTTATATATTCACTGAACTTCTACGGTTACTGCGGGAACTTTAATATTGCAAGAACGGCTACATAAAAGGTGTAAGTTTCCAAGTGCAAAGTGGTTTTTCGATTGGGTGGTAATAAATGTATGTAAACAACATATGAATATCAAAGTAAATTTTACTCGAAAATCTGATAAATGAAACGTAATTAACATTCTGTTTCAACATGAATTGTTCTGTTCAACAAAAACTGGAAATTAAAATACATTATCATAATGGCGAACACCTAATCGTGAACATTCCTGAAGCACTTAGGACACATCGTTGGTTTTTCTAATCTTGCAGAATGTTAGAACTTTCGGGTTTTGGCTCTTGCCTCTTTGGAACCATTTTCCTGCTGAATCCTTCTGTAGCATTCAACACATCTTTTTCTACTGGTCCTTGCAGTCCCTTCGTATTTCCCTATTCTGTGACTGCTTTTACCTCGCTTTCTTTGCTTTTCTTGCTTCACGTTCTTGTCGGTTGCTCTCTCCCCAGCTCCACTATCTGTGTCTTCTATATCCAAATTGTTTTCTTCGCCTTCTACTTGCAGTAATCCTTGTATTATTTCTTCCCGGCATGTAAGCATATTTTTCTTTGTACCCATACTGTGTTTGTTATGAACTGCCCATGCATTTACTACGCTAGTTCCCAGAATAACCTCAAAAATTACCTTCTTATACCATTTGAGGGTTTTTCTTAGGCTCGTATAATAAGAGGACATCTGATCAGATACATCAACACCTTTTTTTGCTGCATTATAATAATTATGGCCGGGGGTTTTACGATATCAACACCTTGGCGATTTTTTCTGCCCGTTGGAATAAGTTGATCGGTATGACTTGGAACAGAACTAATCATAAGAACTGGACGTTTATCTTGCCATTTCATCACCCGAATTCCATCTTCATTTTGCTCTCCATATATTTCACCTTTTTTCAAATTTTTGCTAGTGACATTTTGTGGATTTCCCTTTCTATTGGCTCTCAGTGTTCCACAGACATATGTTTGAGATTGTAGAAGATCTTTACATAGTTTCACACTGGTGTAAAAATTATCTATATAGAGAGTTCGGCCGCAATTTTTGAGATCTTTGAGCAACTCCATACAAATTTTGTAAGTTTGTCCTTCACCTTCAGGATTGGTTCCAATGGGAGAATTTTTTCCAGCGTAAACTCTCAAATCATACGTGTAACCCTCGGGCGTGCATATTTTATACAATTTTACACCATATTTATGCGACTTGGAAGGAAGGTATTGTCTGAAGACAAGGCGTCGCCTCCAAGGAACCATACTCTCATCAATAATAATGTTCTCGTCTGGAACTTGTGTTTTTTGGAAATTCTTGCAGCATAGATCTAAAACTCTCTTTATTTTGAAGAGTCTGTCATTTCCTGCCACAGGATCTTCATTATCAGCAAAATGCAAACACATCAGTATCATGTCGAATCTGTTGCGGTCATTATTTTCTGTATACGCTCGTTTCTGTACATATCGTTATGAGACCAATAAAGCCTCATCTTTGGTAACTTGTTTAGGCCCATAATTAGCAATATAGCAAGAAATTTTTTGATTTCGATTCTATTAGTGTCCTTCCACTGATGTAGGAGAGATCGACGACGAAGTGGTTTTGACCGAATAAGTTGGGACGCATATCGATTTGTTTCTTCCACTATGATGTCTAAGATTTCATCGGTTATAAACAGTCTGTAGATTTGATAAGGTTTGGATAAATCCAGATCATGTACCTGTAGACCACCTTGCCCATTATACAGGAAAGTGACAGGAGAAATTGTGCATGGTCCCCATTTATCAGTGCTGACGGCTGGTGGTATGTCCACATCGTCAGCTTCCGAACTAATTAGATCGTATTCCTTACCGCTATTACTGTTTTCAATAACACTTTCAGCTTCACTATCTGAGGGCCTGAAAGAGTCTTCGGAGTCCTGAAATGGTTCAGATTCAGAGGATGAAGAGTATGTGTATGATTGAGGTTTTCTTTTCCGTAATGACATGTTTTTATGATATTCTGATTCCTGTGGAGAAAGTAATGATGATTTCTGAAGCGGTGAATGATGTGAAATATGTGATGATGATGTGGGTTCTTGTGTATCATGTGGAGAAGATAATGATGTCGTCTGAAGCGGTGAACGAGGTGGGTCTAATGACTGTTGTGGTTCGGGAATTATTGGTGGCGGTGGTGAGTTTTGAGCTAGCGCTTTTGCTAGAATTTTCTACTTCTAGCAGACATTTCCGTTTTCTAGTCACAATCTATCTGGAACAAAAGTAATATGTAGTTTTCTTTGGATAGATTGCATTATTTTACGTGCCACCGGTGGACCACAATGGCTCTAGGAAAAAATATTACCAAGGGCCGTCATGACCCACCGGTGGTACACCCTAAGAATCCTCAATAACAAAAAAAAAACAAGTTTAACTGTGATAATTCTTTATTATAAGTTGAAAAATGAACCAGAAAAAAAGAATACATAAAAATAAAAAATACATCAATTTGCGTGTTTGGTGGATCTCATGACGTCGCGAACGTGTTAAAATAAATCAACTAGAAGTTGTACAGAGTCGGGGCCTTGGTTGATGTTAAGGTTTGACGGGGAAGGAAGGACCAGGAATCCTCCCCGCCTGTAGTTTCAGCGCTGCAGTTTCCCCTTTGTTTTTTTAAGTGTACCTGCTGAGCCACTTTAAGGCCAGTCTTGAAAATATAGATAGATAAATAACTTATTCATAAAATTTTTCAAAAATGTTCACAATCGTCAGGTACTTATTTAAAATTAAGATACAAAATACAAGAAATACAAGGTACATATGTATAAAGATAAAGAAAATAAAAAAAAAACAGAAAATAAAATCTAAAGGTCATATATAACTCGCATGCACAGGAGAACATGTGCAGGAGGAACTCCTCAGCTGTATAGAAGCAATGCTTCATTAGCATATCGTGAACGTTTTTCTTAAAGTTATTGTAGGTTAGCCCTTTGTAGCTATGTGGTAATGCATTATGAAGCTTAACTCTAATATATCTGTAGGAATCTTGGGTTTTCTTAATTCTACAAAGAGGTATGCAAATATTATCACTGTTTCTAGTTGAATGTGTATGTATATTATTGTGCCGTGTAAGGTCATCAGTCAATAATTTTTTATGAATAGATAAAAGGCACTCCTTGATATAGCAGCATGGTAATGGAAGAATATTTAGTTTTTTGAATAGTGGCTTGCAATGAGAATGAGAGCTACTGAAGCTCATTATACGTATTACTTTTTTTTGTGCTACAAATACTCTTTCTTTGTTCCTGCAGTTTCCCCAGGCTATTAAGCTGTAGGTAAGTATACTGTGGAACAGCGAGAAATAAGCCACCCTTAAATGTTGAACGTCTGAGACCTTAATTGTCTCATTCCGAATGTGGCTTTTGCTAGGTGCTTGCACAGATCTTCGGTATGAAAACTAAAATCCAACTTTCAGGTACACACCTAAGAGTTTAACTGGTTCGCTGTGACGGGGTGTTGTGGAAAAACATGTTTTGAGTTTTTGTCTCATTAAGAGTAAGACAATTTATAGTAAACCAGCAAGGGCGTATTCAGGATCTGAACTGGGGGGGGGGGGCAGCTCGTATCAGTTTCGAAGATGGGTACAGGTGAAGGAAAACAACAAACAAAATAAAACACAAAACTTTTATTTTTATTCAAATAGGTACCTATTACTTATTTACAATGTACTAAACCAACCTATATTTTTATTTCAATAATAATCTTCTGGGATTGATTCCAAATTTGTCTATAACTTCTTTTTCCACCATCTCACGGTTTTCTTTTACAAAATTCCGATGCACGCTCATCAGGCATAATCCAGTCAGCCTTCCCTCTCCCATAGTGCTCCTAAGCCAGGTCTTTATACTCCGAAGCGTACTGAAGGATCGTTCTACGGTCGACGTTGTGCATGGAATAGTGCTCAAAACTGAAAGTGCTTTTCTCTTGGAGGGAAAAAAATATTGGTTTCCTCAAACAGGTCAACAACTTCAATTTTCCTTAATTTGTCTTCGGATAAATTCTTTTTCATCCACAAATTATACCAAAGGTCCAACTCTCCGGTGATATTCAACTCATAAAAATTTTTGAACAATTCTGCATTCTTGTGTAAGTCTGTGATACTAGTTTTGGTGATATATAACGGATGAAGTTTTGATAACGCAAAAGCGGGGGTATTTTGTTGAGAAAATCGAATATTCAACGATGATATAAGCGAATCAAGATAAGGTATAATTAGTGAACGTCGCCAGTATTCATTATCATTGTCTGATGGAGGATTGCTCCTGTGTTTTTGCTTTTGTGCAAGACGTGGAACAGAAATTTCTATTTCCAATTCCGTTGCAATGTCTTGCACTTTTTTAAGTATTTCATTAGTGATTCGATCTGCGTCCTTACGGTCTTGTTTAACCCTTTCGGTATATTTGTACCTCCAGAGGGACACTGTCATGAGTACCTCTGAAGTACACATCTGTCATTTTTTCTAGAAAAAAATTTTTCATTCAATTTAATTAAGTCTGTCATGCTTTAGAGAATAAAATTCGTAAAAATGATATTTTCATAAAGTGTCATAGTTTTTTGATATGTCCTTCAGCAGGGACATTATGTCTTGGAGTAAAAGATTGTCAACCAAAATTTCTGATGGAACCCAGCAAACATGGAACAAACGGCCCTGTGATGGCAAGATGCCCGCTGCCAACAATCAGCTTGTCTGGGCCAGACGCGGCAACAGATAAAGGCCCGGCTAGCCCGCGTCCCGGCGGCCGATAGCCGGCCAAGGGATACAATCCCAGTAACTTCTTAATAGGCCCAGCACGGCGTCAGTGCTGGCAAATACTACAGCAAGGCACTGGTCCGTCAATGGATTACTGCATGATAACGGCTCTTTTGCCGTTATTGTTCCAGCACATATTCCTTTCATTTACCAGTTTATTATAAAAGCACTTACTTTGAGCTGAACACCAAAGAGATTATTTTACCTGTTCATTATATACTTTCTTCAGTTTCTTGGAGTAAGGGTCTTATTCAGTCTATGTATTTTTAATCAACGACGTTTCGAAATTGTCTGTCATCTTCAGGTTTAAAATAAAATAATTGAACAACATTTTTACTTTGTATTTATTTCATTTTCTCGTTTAGAATGATCGTGGTTGAATGTATGTAGAGACATAGGCAATGTCGAAACGTTGACTAAGACCTTCATTCCAAGAAACTAGAAAATGAACATATGTGGTCAAGAAACAAAGAATATACATATATATATATATACATATATATATATATATATATATATATATATATATATATATATATATATATATATATATATATATATATATATATATATATTTATTATTTTGTTTTTCATTTGAATTGATTTTTGGAGTTTTCTTGGGTCGTTGACTCCAAATGTATATATATATATATATATATATATATATATGATGGAAAGGAATATCGAGGGAACTGTTCGAAACAACTAGGAACAATTTTGTGGCTATTTTGAATTACTCTCCGGAAATGAAATCATAATGAAAAATATTGACATATTTTTTATTTAAAAATATAATATAAAATTTATATTATAAAAAAGATATAATCCCATTAAAAAAAACAAAAATGCATTCTTAAGATAGATTTTTTCAGCTAATTATTTTCTTTTGCTTCGACCTCCTTCCTATCCGCTGCATTCCGTAGCCAAACTTTAATGACATTTTCAATGTCGCTTAGGGTTGCATTTATTGCCAGTGGATTTTTCCTTACTGAAACTGAAATGAAAATTTTCTGATGTAACTATAGAAGACACATGCTTTTATTTGAGGTGTTGTCTGAAAAAACCAGTGGTCAAATTGACAAAAAATTAAAAATTGTTTTGATTCAACAGAAGTATATTCAATCTAAGACTTTGTAGGTCATAATTTTGTATAAAAACTCAAATTATCAATATACTTTTATACAAAATGAGGGGTAATTTTGACCATTAGTTCTTGTTGATTAAGAGATTTTCTTACCATGGATAAGCTTAATTATGTTTGTAAGTGTTTTGAATCCACCTTTTTCATTTCGTCCACTCCAGTTCATCGATAAAGCTAATTTGTGACTAATCAATAGTGCTAGTATTTTCCTTGTAGTTTCATACATATCTTTCCCTCCAACAAGTTGAAATTTCGTACACTTAAAATCAAAATGTAGAAATAAAGATTCCAAATATTCTGAATTGAAACTTACAGCATTTACAAAGACCTTTTCATCCGACAACTCTTCATTGAATTTGTTTATGTCCTCAATCTCTTCAAATTGGGGAAACTCTTCAACAAAGACCTGTACATTTTCATTTTTTGTTGCTAATTTCATCAGGTATTTAATATCTTCTCTCATGCTTTCCATTCGTCTGAGTAATTCATTCAGAAGTGCTAGAAAAATGTTGCGTATCAGAATAGAACATAATTCCATTTGTGAACCACTGCAATGCAAAATACAATAGTTGTTGAAATAAAAATTCCACACAGACTAGAAATCAGTTTTTTTCTCATATCACTATAAAAAAATATTAGATACCTTTATTTTCTTCACATCCCTTGCACGAAGAAAATGATTTCTCTTTGGTTGTAGGGGTTCCCGAGTTTTGAGGACAAATATTATCCTTCGTACTTTATTTTCTTATATCATACTGATTTTGACTAGGACTATGCTGCAAATAGTTGTTATTTGATTGTATCACATTCTTTGGTTTTGAAATGGTTGTTTTTTTTTGGTTGAGGGGCAACTGGGATGTGTAGATCATCTTCACTGTAGTCATCTTCATATTCAGAATAAACTTTTTTTTTATGTTTACGCTTCTTCATCTCCGACTCTGTTTCACTTTCCAAATTATTCTCCAATCTTTGGAGTTTACCCATGGCTTTTTGATAATCATCTGAAAGTAAAAAATATGAAATTATGTCATTTGCTATATACCAAATTGTATAGCTTACCTTTTTTCCTGGTTATCCATTTCCTTGCGACAGATAGCAAAACAAATATTACAAATTTTTATTTGCGTTTAGCGTTCAACCTTATTTGCAAGTCATATACACTGAAGAGAAGCAAAAGTAACACAAACACTGAAGGTCAAAGTTCCCTGAGACTGAATAGAATAATATACAGTCAGTAAACGTGAAAGCCGTGAACTATAAAATGCGGGAAATTTGAAACGAATGATTTTATGCTCAGCAGGTGTGTTTCGTGTCCTGCCGGCTGAATACCAGTCAACCTGCTGCGGGCCAGACGTGGCAATCCGGAGATGGTAAGATGAAGTGAATACAGTGGTGGTCCGTTGCAAATCAACATTCACAACGCCGTACCGGCAATGGCGTTGCCAAATATCAACCGGTCCAGCAAAGGCATGCCGTTGCCATCATTTTGCCACCTTTTCCATCTAACGGCCGATTGTTTACCGGCAGTTCATGTTTGCTGGGAAATATTTATTCAAATAAAGAAATTAAAAATCACTATTTTGAATGAAATTTTGAGAAACAATTTCTCCCCTTCATCAAACACAAATGAACTTTACACTTAATACAAAGCATATGGGTCTTATTTTTGCATCCCTCCAATTTGCATCTTGAATTTTTTTTCCTTTCGTCTACACTTGGAATATGATTATAGCCATCATACCTCATTTCTACAAAAGGCCTTGCCTCAAACTTTTTTTTACTGTAATTGGCAAATCTATGTCACTACTTGGCCGTCCCCTCTTTGGGGGACTCATAAACAGTATCAGATGCTCTGCAACGCTTTCTCGAAATGCCAGAAGATCCATTATCTTTTTCCTTTGAACTCCTGATACAACAGCTTTTTGCTTGTACTCCAGCCATGAATTGACTAATGCTAAGTCAATTGCATGACATATCATTCTCTAGATCTGATGAATGAGCGATACATACTTAGCAGGAAATCAACTTTATCCACTCCCATATTTTCATTGTACAATTTTGTTGCCTCTGGTCTTGGAATTTGAAGGTACCTTTCTGTTGTTTTGTCCCATCTAGTACAATTGCTTTCCTTTCCAACCCCAATAAAATTAGAAGCTGTGATAACACTTTGTTATCATAGCATTTGGTTAGTATAATACCGTCTTTGCTGTAATTATTCTTTATGTATTGCTTGATATTAAGTTAGCCTTCAAAAGGTACTATTTGCTCATCAACATATAAATTAGTTTCCAATGGAAGCTCTTGAAACCTTCTTCTAATACTGTCATATATGTCCCAGACTTTCCATAATCTGTCTATTATTTTCGGGACGACCGGTAATATCTACTTGACTAACTGCTTGGCGGAGTTTAAAAAATCTGTGTAGGCTAATGGAATCTTTTATGAGTGGAATTCCATACTTAGGACTCCAATACATACCTACTCTGGGAAACTGCAAATTGTCAATTGCAATATGTACACCAATTAACTTTTTAATCTCTTCCAATTCTGTCGGACAAAATCGAGGAATATTCTTTTGTATTGAAAATAAATTAGTCATGTCGACCATCTGCTGCATTATTTCTTCAGGAATATATTTCATGAAAGAATTTATTGGTGGTGGCATTTCAATAACGGGGTCCAGCGGAGGAGGTTCATACCAATTAATATTTCTTGTTTCATACACTACATTATTCATCCATTTAATCTTTGATTTTTCCGTTAAGCCATATTCATTTTGGAATTCTTCTATTTCTTGTTTTAGAGTGACACCTACCTCTTCTGGTTCTGTTCCGTTTTCATTTGGTCCTTCCACATGTGTTTCGTCTAGCTCCATATTTTCTACATCATCTATATTTTGTGAATCATCTTCTGCATTTAGAGCTGCAAAAATGTCATCGTCATGGACACTGTTTTCGTCTTCGATGTCATCTTCGTCTGACAACAATGGAACATCCAATTCTTCATCATTTTCCAAGCAATGCAGGAGTTCCTCTTCAGTAAGAGGTTTTTTGTACTTTGACATTTCCTGAAATAAATATCATCATTAAAAACTTCCGTAGTATAACAACGGGTAACAAAATCGGAAGACTCAAATCATAAAAAAGCCTTAAATTTATAAAAAATTCACAAAAAGCATATGCAAAACATTTATTATTTTGGCGTAAAGTTCTTTTGTCCCTACTGAAGGACATAAAAAATAACGTTTCCTGTTCTACCTCCAAACTATGTATAAATAAAAAAAAAATTATAGTTATAGCAAAGCTAAATCTTATACTTACTAACTTCCAAAAAGAACAGCGTTTTCTTTAGTAAAACAACGTTAAACCACAGATTTGTAACACAAATAAACTTCACGGCACATGCTCTGTCTGAAACAGCTCAATACTGTCAACCGGAAATTATTCAAACTACCTCCATAGGCGTGCAGCAGATTTTAATTGCTAAACAAAGGTAGTCCCTTACACGGTACAATATGCATTTAGCGCTAAAAAAGCAAACTCTGTTCATTTAAACCTGCAGAAAAATATGTCCCTGGTAAGGGACAGATATACTACGGGTGACCTTTTTTTTTCTCGATAGTGGAACTGAAAGGGTTAAGTACGTCCAGGATTCCTGTAATGTGTTCTCCCACACCAATCAAATCTACGGTCTTTGCTTGCAAGGCGTTAACTACTGGTTCCAATACTAAGGAGTATTTTGCTATTGTTATGAAGGAAATGATGAACAATGGTTTCGTAACCGCTGAATGCAACTGGTAAGCAGATTTTCTTGTGGCGTAATTTCCCTCTGTACACAATTTTTCTAGCGCTTTTACAAGCTCTGGAAAATTTTGAGAAAATTTTCGTATAGATTTATATTTCTCCGACCATCTCGTCTCACACATTCGTGATAGATTGGGAGCACAATTCCTACGAACAGTCGATTCCCTGAAAAAGTTTATTGTATCCTTAATAGTAGCAATAGTATTCCTAATTTCCGGTACCTTGTTTGCATCGTTTACCACAAGATTGAGTTTGTGGCTTGAGCAATGAAAATATAATGCTCGAGAATATTTATTCCTCAAAATTGCTTGTACACCGCCATCTTTTCCTGCCATTGCAGAGCAGCCATCGAAACCAAATCCCACGCAATATGCTGGTGGAAGATTATAGCTAACCAAAAAATTGTCAATTGCTTCGGCGATTGATGAGAGTAGGAGATTTAAGCCGGTTCTGGCTCTCCCCCCACCACTATGACGTCACGTGTGACCTTGAACACACACACACTGCAGGTGTGCAGTGTGTGTGTGTTTGACCTTGAGATTTGACTTTGAGATTTGTCATTGAGTTTTGACATGGGGTTTCGTCGACTTTGGGATTCGACTTCAGTTTTGACCTTGAGTTTGACCTAGAGATTCATAACATTAAGTTTTGACTTTGAGATTTGACCTTGAGTTTTGATGTTGGATTTGTTTCGGCAACCTTAAGATTTGATCTCGATGTTTGTTTGACCTTGACTAATGTTGTGGTGTAGGCATACATATTCTGTGTAGTCATGACTTTCATGAATCCTTGTACTCTCCAAGCGAGGAGGGCGTTTGTCCTGTGAGAGAGCTAAGAGTGAACTGCGAGTATTGATGAGTGCGCTGAATGTCAAGAGAATCCCCTCGCAATACAGATTGCGCATCGCATCGGACTTGTTGTAGGGTGGGGATATTTCATTGAAATATCCCAGGAGAAGAGTATTTCGAATCAGTGTCTCCTCCAGTGAGCTATTGAAAACAAGTTGCTGAAATGTATTCGTGTGATTGTGGTAAAGATTTCACTCGTAGTGATAATCTACGTCGGCATCAACGGGAAACTTGCCAGGGAGGTCCTTCAGTGAAACGAGTTAAATTGAACAATGGCTATGACTCACCACCTGCACCACTCTATACATGTAATTGTTGTAATGTGATAATCCCATATTGTCAAGTCAACTCTCACAATAGAACACTCGCACATAGGACGAATTCATGTGTTCACTTGGGTGGTGGTGTACACCTCATTAAAAATGCATTCAAATGTCGCATTTCTAGCTACAGAGTATCTAGTGAGAATATGTATACTGAGTACACGCCTTTTTTCAATGATATCAAGCATAAAGTACTCGAGCTACTGGAAAAAAACATCAAACTGCACAACTCCATCAAGGTCAACATGGAAGTGTTTGGAAGTTATATCATTCAAACTCAGGAATTGACAGACATAAAATCGTTCAATTCTCCCAATCGTATAGCAGATCGATCAACTGATTTGAATGGATTATTTGATGCGTTTCGTGACATTATAATTGCCCAAAGTACGGAGTTTGAGGAGCGTGATTCAGGTTTGTAGTTATAATTGTTGCAAATGATGAAAGGTTTAATGAAAGTAATTTTTCAGGATGGAGTTGCGAGAAAATTATGTTCCTTGAGGTGAACATAAACAAATACAGTCCACTTGGCGGATCATCATACATGAAACTTCTCGAATTCATTGAGAGAAGAAAAGGTGTTGTCAACATAAAAAATGAAGACCAATGCTGCTTTGCATGGGCCGTGACATCTGCATTATTCCCCACTAATAATAATGTATCGGAGGTGTCATCCTATCCACATTATGAGACTCTTGAATGTAACAGGTATGGATTTTCCAGTAAAATTACGTGATATAAAAATGTTTGAGTATTTGAATGATATTTCAGTCAATGTTTATGGTTTGGAATCTAAGATTGAGAATAAGAGAGTCAAATATGAGGTGATTGGGCCCTTGCGATACTCTCAGAGAAAACTCAGAAGACATGTCAATTTATTGCTTATCACAGATGAGGTGGGAAATAGTCATTATTGTTGGATAAAAGATCTCTCAAGATTGGTGTCAAGTCAAATTTCAGCTCATGAACACAAAAAATATTTCTGTGATGGATGTTTATTGTACTTCTCGAATGAGCGATTACTGTTGCGTCACCAGATGCACGATTGTAATCATGTATGTACAACAGTACCGCAAACTGATTTCAGAATAAATAAATTTGGGAAAATGGTTACCGGTAATACATTAATGTTTGAAAATTTCGAAAGACAAATGAATGTACCTTTTGTAGTATATGAAGATTTTGAATCGATTCTGAAGCCTATACAAACCACCGAACCGAATCCCGAACTCGCGTACACGAATAGAACCTTCCAACACGAAGCTTACTCATTTGCTTATCTGATAAAATGTTCCTTTGATGATAAATTAACAAAATTTGTTTCATATAGAGGTGCTGATGCGGCAAAAGTTTTCACAATGCGAATAGAAGAAGATTTAAGGAATATATATAATAATCATTTGAGGTATGTCAAACCAATGACTAAACAAACCCCAGAAGAGGAAAGGGAATTTCATAATGCCACCACTTGTGGTATATGTGAAAAACCTTTCACAGAAGGGATGTTAGAGTCAGAGACCACTGCCATCTCACGGGGAGAAAAAGATATCCAGCAGCACACTCTGCCTGTAATTTGAATTTCAAAATACCAAATTTCATCCCCATTATATGCCATAATATGAGTGGTTATGATTGCCATATGTTCATTAAAGAATTGTATGAGGAAAAGGATAAGGTTGATGTTATTCCCCAAACTAAGGAAAAATACATTTCGTTTACAAAACATCTCTACACACATAGCTATCAAAGTAAAGAAGGAAAAATTAAGAAAATTTTTTTGAAAATGAGATTTATAGATAGCTTCAAGTTCATGTCAAGTTCATTGGAATAGTTGGGTGCAAATTTGAGTGATAAGCAATGTGTAGAGATGTTAAAATGTTTTCCCGATAAAGAAAAATTCAATTTAATGAGGCAGAAAGGTGTTTTCCCATATGTTTGTGGACAACATCAATAAATTGGATCATCCTAATTTACCGACAAAAAATCAGTTTTATGACAATTTAAATGAGGAACATGTATCAGAGAAAGATTATATGAGAGCCGAACGTGTTTGGGAACTATTTGAATGTAAGAGTCTTGGAGCATATTCGGATTTATATTTAAAATCTGATGTCCTACTACTATGCGATATTTTCGAGAATTTTAGACGGATTTGTTTAGATACATATAAGTTGGATCCAGCTCAATATTATACTGCACCTGGATTATCTTGGGATGCAATGTTGAAATATACAAATATTGAACTTGAACTGCTAACTGACATTGATATGATAAATTTTTTCAAAAAAGGCATCCGTGGAGGTATTAGTCAATGTAGCGATAGGAAGCATATAGCAAATAATAGGTTTCTGCCTGATTTCGATCCCAATGAGCAATCATCATTCATTTCATATTTGGATGCTACAAATTTATATGGACATAGTATGTCACAACCATTACCTACATCTGATTTCACTTGGCTAACTCGAGAAGAAATCACAAATTTAGACATTATGGCTGTGGCAGACAATGATCCATATGGATATGTCCTTGAAGTTGACATACATTATCCCCAAGAATTGCACGATGAACATTCAGACCTCCCTTTTTTGGTAGAAAGTATAGTGCCACTAAATTCCAAAAGCAAGATTCCAAAATTGATTCCAAATTTGAATGATAAGCGAAAGTATGTGGTTCACAGACCACATACCATATAGACGGTTCACGTAGGTTACTTCACCTTGAACCGTTTTTTTAGTACCGATACTAATCTTAAGAGGTCTCTGTGTTCTGTAGATTTGTTCTTCGTTCTAGGCAACGGACCACAAGGGATTTAGACTGTGTTCTATGTCGTAGGTCATATGTCAAATTTTATATTTTTTACAATAGATAGAGATAGTGACAATTGCTGTGATTCCCAAAATTTATTCTCTGTACTGTAGTGATTATTTGTTTTAACGATGGTTTACCACAATAAATGTTGCGTGCCTCATTGCCAAAGCATAACTAAAATAAGACATACATTCCCTAATCCAAATAAGGATATAGATAGGTTCAACAAATGGATACGCGCAATTAATAACTTCGAACTGATGGAAATGAATCCAAAAAATGTTTACGTTTGTAAAAGGCTGTGTCACCAACATTTTGAGGCAAAATATGTATCTAGTTGGTCTCACAAGTTATTTGCAAATGCTGTTCCAACATTAAATCTTCCTGGTGAGTAAAAAACTTATTCATGAAACTTAAATGAATCAGATTATTTTAGGTATAAGTTCTCAAATGATATTGTGTGATACTCCATCAACATCCACCAAATCGATAGAAGTGATTTCAAGCAAATGTGACAAGTCTTCAAGTAGTTCTACTCAACCATATGAACCTGATATAGTTATTAAGATTCCAGAACAGAATAACTCTTCTAATAGGATTGAAGGTACAGTAAAATCATTTAATTCTGGCGAAAGTTGGTATAACCTGTAATTATATTATTTAAACTGGTTATAAAAATGATATATTCATTAAAAATATAAATTCAGAATTTTAAAAATATATTTTTTTATGTAATGCAGGCAGTGCCCCATTGACACCATATCAGTTACTGAAACAAACTGGGATTGCAAAGCATGCAATAACACCAAAAAAGAAAAAAATGTACGAAGCAATGAAACAACTGCGCAAAAAATATACCATGGAAATAAACAAGAAAAAATCATTCAGGCGTAGATTATCCGAAGCTGAACAATTCAGAGACACACACCACCTTGAAGAAAATATTGCTAAATTGAACAATATGGCATCTATGCTTATTCAGTGTCAGCTGCGAGAATCTCAAAAGTCAAAAAAATTAAGACGGTTTACACTTAATGAAAAATTGTTGGCTTTGATCCTATACAAACAAAGTGTCAAGTCTTATTCAGTTCTTTCAAAAATATTCATTTTACCTAGTAAATCTACACTGACCAGACTTCTGGCAGAAATTGTTGGGGGACCAGGTATAAATGATGTAGTTTTTGAATCATTACGAGAATTAATAGCAGAAATGGATTCTTCTGAAAAATACATAGCCATTTTATTTGATGAAATGGCTATCATGCCTAGCCTTCATTTTAACAAACATTCTGGCTTCATAGATGGATTTGAAGATATGGGAGAAAATATAAGAGGAAGTTCTATAGCCGATCATGTCCTAGTATTTATGGTTAGAGGATTAAAGAAACAATGGAAAGCACCTATATCATATCATTTCTCGAGTAAGGGTGGTGCAACAACATTACAAATAAAAAAATTATTAGTTGAAATTATACAAAAGCTTATAAATATAGGCCTCAAACCAATAACAGTAATTTGTGATCAAAATAATTCAAGTGTTATAAACAACTTAATTCAAGACACAAAAGAAAAATACTGTAGATCTGAAAATATAGATAATTACAGAAATGGGTCATTTGAAGTAGGAAATTTCAAAATATATCCTATTTTTGACCCTCCACATTTGTTGAAAGGACTTCGAAACAATTTCATTAAAAAAGACTTGACTTATATCAAAGGCAATGTTGTGAAAAAAGCCAAATAGAAACATATAGAACGGCTTTATGAGAATGATAACGGAGCAGTTGATGGCTTGAAGGTTCTACCACACCTAACCGATGAGCACATTTATGAAAATAAATTAAAAAAGATGAAGGTCAAACATGCTGCCCAGATTTTTAGCCAAAGGCTGGCTGCAACACTTCGTTTAGTAAGTCAACTCGGTAAGTGAATCGTAATGAAATTCTACAAAAAAACTTGTAGGTGTATTCCCAATTCATATTTGTGACACTTCAAATGGGCAATATGAGATTGAAATCACACTTCGATATCTTGGTTAGTTTCACTGGTTTGTAATGTTTTCACACGAAAAGGTCTGGAGATAATGGTAAATGTTGTTAAATTTTTATCAGGTATTTTTTCCCTGAAAATTTTATTTCATATCTGGAATAACTTATGGAAATACCTAACATAATGCTAAACAAAGTTTTTCTATATTTTCAGCCTTTGTTGTGTAATAAACTAAAATACAACCAATAAATTGAAGTGCGATTTCGGCAGATATATTCGCAGTCCTATTAGCTTTTATTTGATGGATTGAGGGGTCGTGACATAGACATGTGATATCAAAGTATTTTCCCCATTCAAGAAAAATTGAAATTGTCTCGGAATTTTCCAGAAAAATGACCAGTTTTCAAAATAATGATTTTATTCCATACATATCAACTGCACTGTATAAACATTCATCTTTGGATTCTTGTCTGTATTTTAGTTTCTGGATATAAATGTAAAAATAGGTACCTATAGGATAACTGTAAACATACTAGCATTAGCATTTCATTATCCAAATTTTTATTTCATATGTCATTATTCCTTTGTTTAATTTGCAATTACAGAACGAAGATGTGGAGAGAATGTTGAAGAGACTGCTGAATTGTTGTATTTCTTTGACCGTTTATTTGATTCGGTGAATGGTTCAAATAAACTTCCTGATCGTGGGAAATGTTTACGGGTTGGTTTAACGGATACATCTGACCACCTCGACTTTTGGAATAGAGAAGCTTTACCCATACTTGACACGATGCAGTTCCAAAAAAGGTCACCTAGGGACCAAGCAAGACCTCCAAGTTTGAAAAACTGGTCTTTTACAATAAAAAACATTAAATCAATTTGGGGTGTTTTGAAATCGGAAGGTTTTTCTTATTTATTAACTAGAAGATTGAATCAAGATCCCCTAGAAAATGCATTTGGTCAACTGAGGAGCTTTGGAGCTCAAAACATCAATCCATCATCGCACCAATTTGTAGGAAATTTTAAAATGCTCCTTTTCAACACAGCTCTGTCATTTTACAAAAATTCTTTCAATTGTGAGGATGATAAATGTGATAACATGTTTATTTCAATAAAAAAACTTTTTGTTAGTCAAGATGGTAGTACAAAAGCCATCAGTGTTTGTAATATTGAGGATTGTGCAAAATTAGCTGAATCTGATGAACAAACTTTTTCACGTAAGTTACATGAATTGGCCACAAATTATGTAGCTGGTTATATACTGAAGAAAATTAAAAAAATTGTGACCTGTTCAGTTTGTAGAAATTGTATGTTTTCGAAGAATTATGATTCACACCAAAATTTGTTAATTTCGTTACGAGAATATGGTGGATCTTTCACTAGAAGATTATGTTACCCTACATCATCATTCCTTACTTCTTTTTATGACATTTTCCAAATAATAAACCTTTGTTTGAACAAACAATCATATTCTAAATATTTAGTCCATGAAATTGAGGGTACAATAAGTAGCAATGTTAGTTTCAATTTTATCTTGCGAGAAAGATGAACATAAAATTAGTATCATTAAATTAATCACAAAATTTACTGTCAAAACGATCATACATAACTGGTGCAAACGTGTAAACCAAATTGTACAGGGCAAATCAAAATTGTATACAGGTTCGAATGAAATTAAAGTACAAGCAAATAAAATTCGTTTGAACAGAATTAAGAAAAAGAATGTTAAACAACCTCAACATGTAATTACACAAGCTGTTTAGTTTTGAAATATCCTGAATGCTCCAAAAGCTTCAAAATCGTGGAATGAGAATAATACTGAAAACTAATCGCCTCACCCCTATACGTTCCATGTTAATGACCCTAAATTGGTTTTCAGTTGAAAATAGATTGTATTATTTCACTATGATTTTTATATACAAAATAATAAACCACCTGGCACCTGATTACTTTCAGAAGTACACAACTTATATAAGGAATTCATAATTATAAACACGTTGCAAAAATGACTTCTATGTTCCTAGCACGTCTTACCGTAGTACAATGAATTCACTATTTTTCAAAGGTTTCTTGGAGTTCAATAATTACCAAGTATGTTAAGGCATCCGTTTACTGATCCGTTAAATCTAACTTGAAAGAATACATCAAAAATAAGTAATTTTGTATTTTAATGATTGATATTAAACAATTTACTATATATTTCATATGAATTTTAAAACATAGCTATTTCTACTATTCTTTTTTGGATGTATGTGTATATGGGTGGATGTATGTGGGTGTGTATTATATATGTACGTATTCATGTGTATATGTGTGCATATAGATACATATTTATTAAATAGGTTTGTTGCAATTTTATGTTTCCTTATTAGGATTATGCTAATCTTTTTATTCCATATGTCTGTACTATATTTCCATTTATTATGATTCTGCAATTTTTTTACTCTTTTTTTGTCTGAATGATATTTTTTATTCTATTTGTATTTTTAATTTTTATTCTATTTATATTTTTTTATTCATTTGTATTTTTTATTCTATATGTATTTTTTATTTTTTTATTCTATTTGTATTTTTTATTTTTAATATGTTACTTGCAATTGTTGTTTGATGTTATAATAAGCATTTTATTCATATTTTTATTGTTTTCTCATATGTATATTAGGGTTCCTAATTAAATAAAGATCTGTCTATCTATCTAATAAAAGAACTGTACTGAAATTGTTTTTCTTTTGTAAACCCTTTTGTCATACAATGACAACAGTAGTTGAGAATCTGATCCTAAACTTATAAATTTTTTTGGAATTTCATGTGTGTTATTTAAACTTCACACAACACTTGAAATTTCGAGAACTTTGTAGTCTTGACCACATCAAGTGTTGTTTGAGGTTCTAGACAACACGCTGAAACTTCCCAAAAAAATTTGAATGAATTAAATTTCCCACCTAAATTCAAGATTTAAATTTCCCGCCTATATTCAAGGTTCCCACGTCACGATAGTACCGATACGAATCTTCAGATGGCGCTTGTTTCAATCTTCATTAGTTAGCATTGTTGTGAACCGTCTATGGGGTATGTGGTCTGTGATGTGGTTCATTATAAAAACTTGAAACAGGCCGTCAATAATGGTTTGATTGTTATGCATACTCATAGAATCCTAAGATTCAAGCAGTCATGTTGGATGAAGCCTTACATCGATCTCAACACTCAAATGCGTAATAGATCTAATAATAAGTCTGAGAAAGATTTCTATAAGTTGATGAACAATGCAGTTTATGGCAAAACGATGGAAAACGTTGACAATAGGATCGATGTGAGGCTTGTTACACATTGGCAGAATGCTCACAGAAGTATGGGAGCGGGCGCTCTGATTGCGCGACCAAACTTTAAAAGTTGCACAATTTTTAATGAAAATTTCGTTGCGATTCAAATGGGTAAAGTGAAAGTGTATTACGACAAACCACTGTATTTGGGATTCTGTGTTTTGGAATTATCCAAGACTGTAATGTATGATTTTTACTATGGATGTATAAAGAAAGAATTCGGTCAGGATGCTTCTCTGCTCTACACTGACACAGATTCTCTAATTTTGAAAGTAAATACCGACAATTTTTATGATTTCATCAGCACCAATATAAATAGATTTGACACATCTAATTACATTGAACATAATAAATTCGGCATACCTGTAACAAATTCAGTCTTGGGTAATTTCAAAGATGAGTTTCCCAATGATCCAATAATTAGTTTTTATGGTACAGGTGCGAAAGCATACTATGTTCAATCTCTAGCAACAGAAGTTAAGAGAGCCAAAGGGGTAAAAAGATCTGTGATAAAGAATCAATTCA